>CAKJTW010000547.1:0-42917 GCA_917880005.1 Nanger dama | reverse complement strand
AACCCTAACCCTAACCCTACCCCTACCCCAACCCCAACCCAACCAACCCCAACCCCAACCCTCAACCCAACTCCCAACACTAACCCTAACCCAACCTAACCCCAAGCCTAACTCCAACCCATACCCCTACCCCTATCCCTAACCCCTAACAAAACCCTAACTCTAAACCCTAACCCTAACCCTAACCCCTCAACCCTAAACACTAACCCTAACCCTAAACAAACCCAAAACTAACCCCTAACCCCAACTCTAACACTAACCTAATCCTAATCCTAACACTTCTACCCTAATCCGCCTAAACCCCTTCTAACCCCTAACCCCAACAGTTATGCTAACCCTAATCCCATCCCCAAACCCAACCCCAAACCTAAACCCAACCCCCACCCCAAGCCCAGACCCAAAACCAACCGTAAACCTAACCCAACCATAACACCAACACTAAACCTAACCCTAACCCCATACCTAACCCCAACCCCTAACCCCGAACCCCAACCCGAACCCTAGTCTAGTCCCAGCCTTACCCCTAGCACTAGCCCCCAGGCCAAACCCTATCCTTAGGTGTAACCATACCCCTACCCCAACCCCTAACCCTAAACCCTAAACTCTAACCCCTAACCCCAATCCTAACCCCAAATCAACCCCAACCCAAAACCTAACCCTAACTGCAACCTATACTTATCCTAACACTACCTCAACCCTAACCCTAACCAAACCCCTAAACCTAACGCTAACGCCAACCCAAACACTGACATCAACCCCAACAAACCTAACCCTAAACTAACCCCAACCCTACCCCAACACTAACCCTAACCCCATACCTAACCCGAACCCAAATCCCAACCCCAACCCCAAACTGTAACCCTAACCCAAACACCACCCCAACCCCCACGCTAACTCCCAAACGTAACCTGAACCCCAACCCTAACCACTAACCCCTAACACTAACTTCAGCCTAGCCCTAACCATGACTCGAACCTAGCCTAGCTTAACACTATCCCTAGGCTAACCCCTACCCCTACCATTAAGCCTAACCCAAACACTAAACCCTAACCCTAAACCAACTTCCACCCTAACCCAACCTTAAACCAAACCCCGAACCTCCTAAACCTAACCCCTAACCAAAACCCTAAACCCCAACCCCCCAACCCCAACCAAACCCCAAACCCAACCCCAAACCTAACCCCAGACCTAACCCCAACACTAACCCCTAACCCTAAACCAAACCCTAAACCAAACCCCAACCCCTAAGCCTAACCCTAACACTAACCCCAACCCCCAACCCTAACCGTAACCCCTAAACCTCTTTCACCCCAAACCCAAGAGTAACGCCAAACCCTAACCAACCCTAACCCCAACCCCAACCCAACCCTAAACACAACCCCAAACCCAACACCAACCCCAACCCCTAAGCCCTACCCAACCCTAACTCAAAACTCTTCTAACCCTGAACCTAAGAGTAACGCTAACACTAACCCAACACTAACCTAAACCCCAACCCCAACCCCAACCCCAATCCCAACCCCAACCCCTAAACCCATCTCTTCTAACCCCAAACCCAAGAGTAATGCTAACCCTAACCCTAAACCTAAACCTATCCCCAACCCTAACCCTAACCCCCACCCCAACCCCCAACCCGAACCCTCAACCTAACCCCTAACCCCAACCCGAACCCTATACCCCAAACCCAACCCTAACCCCAACAATAAACCTAACAGTAATGCGAACCCTAACCCTAATCCTAACCCCAACACCAACCCTAACCCCAACCCCACGCTAACCCCAACCCTAGCCCCAGGCCCAACCCCTAACCCCAACCTTAACTATAACCCCAACACATATCCTAAGCCCAAACTCTTCCCCAACCCTAACCCCAAAACCCACCCCAACCCCAACCTCATCCCAACCCCCCCTAATCCTCAACCCCAACACTATCCCTAACCCCCCCCAACCCCTAACCCCAAACGAAACCCCAAACATAACCTTAACCCCAACACTAACCCCCATTAAGCCCCATCCCTAACCCTAACCCTAAACCTTAACCCTAGACCTAAGAGTAACGCTAACCCTAAATCCCAACTCCTAACCCTAACCCCCAAAACCTAAACCCACCCTAACCATAACCCCTAAGCCCAACCCTAAAACCCTAACCCTAGCCCCTAACCTAAGAGTAACCCTAACCCCTAACCCTAACCCTAACCTTACCCTAAACCAAACCCCAACCCTAACCCTAACCCCAAACTTCTAACCCCTAACCCAAGAGTAACCTAACCTAACCCTAACCCTAACCCCAACACTAACCCTAAACCTAACCCCAACCCCAACCCTAACCCCAACCTTAACCCTAGACCCAAGAGAACGCTAACCCCAAACCTACCCAACCCAACCGCACCCAAACCTCACCCTAACCCCAACCCTAACCCTAACCCCAACCCCAACCCAAACTCACCCCAAACCAACCCTAACCCTACCCCAACACTAACCCTAAACCCAACCCCAACCCCAAACCCTAACCCCAACCCTAACCGTCATCCCTAACCCTAACCTTAACCCTAACACTATCCCTAACACTAACCCCAACCCCTACCCTATCCCTACCCTTAACTCTAACCCTAAACATAACACTAAACACTAACGCTAACCCCTAGCCCCTAACCCCTAGCCCAATCCCTAGCGCTAGCACAAGCCCTAGTCCCAAACCTATCCCTAGCCTGAACCATAAACCTAACACTAACGCTAAACCAACCCTAACACCAACCCTAACCCTAACTGTAACACAACACAAACCCTAACCCCAACCCCGAGGCTAATTTCAACCCCAATCCCAACCCTAAACCTAACCCCAACCCCAACCCCAACCCCAACCCCAACCCCAACCCCTAAACCCAACCACAATCCCAACCTAACCCCAACCCATGCACCAGCAACATTAACTCTCAAACCTCAACCCCTAACCCCAATCCCAACCTTAACCCAACCCTAACCCTAACGATAACCCCTAACACGAACCCCAACCCCAACACCTAACCCTAATCTAACACTAACCCTAACCCCTAACCCCAAACCCAACCCTAACCCTAACCCTAACCAGAACCCCAACATTAAACTGAACCCCCAACCCCAACCCCAACCCTAACACACCATAACACGAACCCCAACGCCTAACCCCTAAACCCAACCATAACATTAACCCTAACCCCAACTCAACCCTAACCCCAAACCCCAACCCCTAACCCTAACCCAAACCCCAATCCTAACACCTAACCACTAACCCTAACCCTAACCCTAACCATAACCCTAACCCGAACCCCAAACTTAACCCGAACCCGAACCCTAACCCTAACACGAACCCTAACCCTAACCCTAACCCTAACACTAACCCTAAACTAACCCAACACGAACCCCACCCTAACCCTAACCCTAACACTAACCCTAAACTAAACCCACACGAACCCCAACCCCAACCCCAACACTAACCCTAAACTAACCCCAAGACGAACCCCAACCCTAACTGTAACCCAACAGTAACACTAACCCCAACCCCAACGCTAACTCAACCCCAATCCTAACCCCAACCCCAACCCCAACCTCACCCTAACCCCCAAACCCAAACCCTGAACCCAACCACAATCCCAACGCTAACCCCAACACCAGTCCCAACCCTAACATCAACCTCAACCCAACCCCAGCCCCAACCTAAGCCCCAAACCCAACCCCAACGCTAAACCCCAACCCTATTCCCAACAATAACCCCAACCCCCAACCCCAAACCTAACGCTAACCCCAACGCTAATGGTAACCCTAACGCTAACCCCAACACCACCCTGACCCCTGACCCCTGACCCCAACCCCAAACCCAAACCTAACCCTAACAGTAACCCTAACCCCAACGCTAACCCTAAACACTAACACTAACCCTAACCCTAAACCCAACCCTAACCCCAAACCTAACACTTACCTAACCCCAACCCCTAACCCTAATCCCAAACCTTTTCTAACCCCAAACCTAAGAGTAACGCTAACCCTAACACTAACCCCAACCCTAAACCAAACCCCTAACCCTAATCCTAACCCTAAACCAAACCCCAACCCTAAGCCTAACCCCTAACACTAACCCGAACCCCTAACCCCAACCGTAACCCCAAACTCTCTTTCTACCCTAAACCCAAGAGTAATGCTAACCCCAAACCTAACCCTAAACCAAACCCCCAAACCAGACCCCAAACATAACCCCAAGCCCAACACCAACCCAAACCTAAGCCCTATCCCTAACCCTAACCCTAAACCTCTTCTAACCCTAGACCTAAGAGTAACGCTAACCCTAATCCTAACCCCCAACCCTAACCCCAAACCAAACCCTAAACCTAACCCCAACCCTAACACTAAACCAAACCCGAAAACCAACCCCAACACTATCCCTAAACAACACCCCTAACCCTAACCCTATCCCTAACCCCAAACCCGAACCCCAAACCCCTCTAAGCCTAAACCCAAGAGTAACGCTAACCCCAACCCCAACCCCAAACCAAATCCCAACCCTAACCCTAACCCCTAACCCCAACCCCTAACCCCTAACCCTAACCCCAACCCCTAGACCCAAACCCAAGAGTAACACCTACCCCAACCCCAACCCTAACCTTATCCCTAAACAAAACACCAAACCCAACCCCAACCCCTAACCCAAACCCCAAATCTCTAACCCCAAACCCAAGAGTAACGCTAACCCCAACCCTAACCCCAAACCCATCCCCAACCCTAACCCCTAACTCCTACCCCAACACTAACCCCAAACCTAATCCCAACCCCTAACCCTAACCCCAACCCCAAACCCCAAACCTAACCCCAAACCTAACAAGAAACCTAATAGTAATGCTAACCTCAACCCTAAACCCAATCCCAACACCAACCCCACCCAACCCCACCGTAACCCCAACCATAGTCCCAGGCCCAACTCCAACCCTAACCCTAACTATAACCCTAACACATATCCCAAGCCTCAAACTCTTTCCCTAACCCTGAACCCCAAAACCTAACCCTAACCCCAACCCTCATCCCTAACCCAAACCTTAACCCCAACACTATCCCTAACCCCAACCCTCACCCTATCACTACCCTTAACTCTAACCCCAAACATAACAATAAACACCAACCCCAACCCCAGACCTAACCGCAGCCCAATCCCTAGCGCTAGCACAAGCCCTAGTCCCAAACCTATCCCTAGCCTGAACCATAAACCTAACACTAACACTAAACCAACCCATAACACCAACCCTAACCCTAACTGCAACCCAACACAAACCCTAACCCCAACCCCGAGGCTAATTTAAACCCCAATCCAAACCCGAAACCAAACCCAACCCCAACCCTAACCCTAACCCAAACCCCAACCCTAAACCCAACCACAATCCCAACCCTAACCCCAACCCAAGTCCCAACACTAAACTCAACCTCAACCCTAACCCCAATCCCAACCTTAACCCTAACCCTAACCCTAACGATAACCCCTAACACGAACCCCAACCCTAACACCTAACACTAATCCTAACACTAACCCCTAACCCCTAACCCCAAACCAACCCTAACCCTAACCGACAAACTGAACCCCCAACACTAACACGAACCCTAACACAAACCCCCTACCCCTAAACCCAAACTGAACCCTAACACTAACCCTAACCCTAACCCCAACCCAAACCCTAACCCTAAACCCCAACCCTAACCCTAACCATAATCCAAACCCTATCCCTAACACTAACCCCCAACCCTAACCCTAACACTAACCCCCAACCCTAATCCTAAAACTAACCCCAACCCCTAACAATAAACCTAACCCTAACCCCAACCCGAACCCGAACCCTAACCCTAACCCCAACCCTAACCCATAACACGAACACGAACCCTAACCCTAACCCCAACACTAACCCTAAACTAACCCCTAACACGAACCCCAACACTAACTGTATCCCATACTAACCCCAACCCCAACCCCAACGCAACTTAATCCCAATCCTATCACTAACTCTAACCCCAACCTCACCCTAACCCCAAACCCAACACTTAACCCAACCACAATCCCAACCCTATCCCCAACCCCAGTCCCAACCCTAACCTCAACCTCAACCCAACCCCAACCCCCAACCTTATCCCTAAACCTAACCCCAACGCTAAACCCTAACCCTATTCCTAACACTAACCCCTACCCCTAACCCCAAACCCAATGCTAACCCTAATGCTAATGATAACCCTAACGCTAACGCCAACACCACCCTGACCCTGACCCTGACCCTGACCCCAAACCAAACCCAACCCTAACAGTAACCCCCAACCCCAATGCTAACCCTAAACACCAACACTAACCCTATCCCAAATCAAACCCAACCCCAAACCCAACCCTAACCTAACCCCAACTCCTAACCCTAACCCTAACCATAAACTTTTCTAACCCTAAACCTAAGAGTAACGCTAACCCTACCCCCAACCCTAACCCTAACCTAACCCTAACCCTAACCCTAACGCTAACCCTAAACCCTAAACCTAACACTAACCCCTAACCCTAAACCCAACCCCAACCCTAACCCTAACCCCCCCTAAACCTAACCCTATCCCTAACACTAACCCCCCTAACCCAAACCCAACCCTAACACTAACGCTAACCCCAAACCCTAAACCCAACCCTAACCCCAAGCCTAACCCTAACCCTAACCCGAACCCTAACCCCAACCCTAACCCCAACCCCTAACCCTAACCCTAACCCTAATCCACCCCTAACCCTAAACCTAACCCCAACCCACCCCTAACCCTAACTCCTAACCCTAACCCTAACCTGAACCCGAACCCAAACCCCAACCCCTAACCCGAAACCTAACCCCAACCCCAACCCTAACCCTAACTCCTAACCCCAACCCGAACCCCAACACGAACCCCAACATGAACCCCAACCAAAACCCCAACCCCAACACTAACCCCAAACTAACCCTAACACGAACCCCCAACCCTAACCCTAACACTAACCCCAAAACTAACGCTAACACGAATCCCAACCCCAACTGTAACCCCACACTAACCCTAATCCCAACCACAAAGCTAACTTCAACCCCAATCCTAACCCTAACTCTAACCCCAAACCTCACCCTAATCCCGAACCGAACCCTAAACCCAACCACAATCCCAAACCCAACCCCAACCTCCGTCCGAACCCTAACCTCAACCTCAACCCAACCCCATCCCCAACCTTAGCCCCAACCGTAACCCCAACGCTAAACCCTAACCCTATTCCTAACACTAACCCCTAACCCCTAACCCAACCCCAACCTAACGCTAACCCCTACGCTAATGGTAACCCTAACGCTAACCCCAAGAATTACCCTGACCCTGACCATGACACTGACCCAAAACTTAAACCTAACCCTAACAGTAACCCCTAACCCTAACGCTAACCCCAAACACCAACACTAACCCCAAGTCTAAAGCAAACCCCAACCCCTAACCCAACCCCCACATTAACCCCAACCCCCAACCCCAACCCCAACCCCAAACTTATTCTAACCCCAAACCCAAGAGTAACCCTAACCTCAACACTAAACCCTAACCCCAAACCAAACCCTAACCCCAAACCTAACCCCAAACCAAACCCCAACCCTAAGCCAAACCCCACCCCAACACTAACCCTAACCCCAACCCTAACAGTAACCCCAAACCTCTTCTACACTAAACCTATGAGTAACGCAAACCCCAACCCCAAACCTAACCCCAACCCTAACCTAACCCTAAACCAAACCCCAACCCCTAACCCCAACCCCTATCCCTAACCCCAAATCCTTCTAACCCCAAACCCAAGAGTAACGCCAACCCCAACCCCAACCCCAAACCTACCCTAACACCAACCGTAAAACCAAACCCTAATCCTAAACCCTATCCCTAACCCTAAACCAAACACCAAAACTAACCCTAACACTAACCCTAACCAACACCCCTAACCCTAAACCTATCCATAACGGTAACCCGAACCCCAAACCTCTTCTAACCATAAACCCTAAGAGTAACGCTAACCCCAACCCTAACACTAAACCTATCCCCAAACCTAACCCCAACCCCAACCCCCAACCCCAACCCCCAACCCTAACCCCAACCCCAACCCCAGCCCCAAACCCAAGAGTAACACCCACCCCAACCCCAACCCCAACCTTATCCCAAATCAAACTCTAAACCTAACCCCCAACCCCCAACCCCAACCCAAAATTTCTTCTAACCCCAAACCCAAGAGTAACGCGAACCCTAACCCCAACCCTAAACCTATCCCCAACCCTAACCCTGACTCCTACCCCAACACTAACCCTAAACCTAATCCCAACCCCCAACCCCAACCCTAACCCTAAACCCCAAACGTAACCCTAAACCCAACAACAAACCCAATAGTAATGCTAACCTTAACCCTAAACAACCCCAATACCAACCCTACCCTAACCCTACCGCAACCCTAACCATAGCCCCAGGCCTAACCCCCAACCCCAACCCCAACATTAACCCCAACACATATCCTAAGCCCAAACTCTTTCCCTAACCCCAACCCCAAAACCCAACCCCAACCCAGCCCTCATCCCTAACCCTAACACTATCCCTAACTCTAACCCTAACCCCAACCCTCACCCTATCCCTACACTTAACTCTAACCCCAAACATACCACTAAACACTAACCCTAACCCCAGACCTAACCCCAGACCAATCCCTAGCGCTAGTCAAGCCCTAGTCCTAAACCTATCCCTAGCCTGAACCATAAACTTAACACTAATGCTAAACTAACCCCAACACCAACCCTAACCCTAACTGTAACCCAACACAAACTC
Source organism: Nanger dama (assembly GCA_917880005.1). Taxonomy (NCBI): domain Eukaryota; kingdom Metazoa; phylum Chordata; class Mammalia; order Artiodactyla; family Bovidae; genus Nanger; species Nanger dama. Next base: position 34,076 of record CAKJTW010000547.1, on the reverse strand, counting down.
TAACCCCAACCCCCGAAGCTAATTTAAACCCCAATCCTAACCCTAAACCTAACCCCTAACCCCAACCCCAACCCCTAACCCCAACCCCAACCCTAAACCCAACCACAATCCCAACCCCTAACCCCCAACCCAAGTCCCAACACTAACCTCAACCTCAACCCTAACCCCAATCCCAACTTTAACCCTAACCATAACCCTAACAATAACCCCCAACACTAACCCCTAAACCTAACACCTAACCCTAATCCTAACACTAACCCTAACCCCTAACCCCAAACCTATCCCTAACCCTAACCAGAACCCTAACCCCAAACTGAACCCCTAACCCCAACCCTAACACGAACCGTAACACTCACCCTAACCCCTAAACCTAAACCGAACCCTAAACCCCAAAACTAACCCTAACCCCAACCCTAACTCAAACCCTAACCCCAAAACCCTAACCCTAACCCCTAACCCAAACCCTATCCCTAACCCCTAAACCCTAATCCTAACCCCTAACCCTAACACCTAACCCTAATCCTAACACTAACACTAACCCCTATCCCTAAACCCAACCCTAACCCCTAACCCGAACCCAAACCCCAACCCAAACCCGAACCCTAACCCTAACCCACCCTAACCCTAACCCCTAACACTAACCCCAAACTAACCCTAACACGAACCCTATCCCTGACTGTTACCCACACTAACCCTAATCCCAACCCCCAACGCTAACTCTCAACCCCAGTCCTATCCCTAACTCCCAACCCCAACCCCTGTCCCTAACCCCCAAACCCAACACTTAACCCAACCACAATCCCAACCATAACCCCAAACCCCGTCCCAACCCCAACCTCAATCTCAACCCAACCCCAACCCCAACCTTAGCCCCCAACCCTAACCCTAACGCTAAACCCCAACCCTATTCCTAAACCAACACCTACCCCCAACCCCAAACCCAACGCTAACCCTAACGCTAAAGATAACACTAACGCTAACGCCAACACCATTACCCTGACCCTGACCCCTGACCCCGACCCTAAACCCAAACCCAACCCCAACAGTAACCCTAACCCCAACGCTAACCCCAAACACCAACACTAAGCCTAACCCTAAACCAAAACCCAACCCTAAACCCAACCCCTACCTTAACCCCAACCCCAACCCTAACCCCAACCATAAAACTTTCTAACCCCAAACCTAAGAGTAACGCTAACACCAACCCCAACCCTAACCCTAACCCCAACGCTAAACCCAAACCCTAAACCCAACCCAACCCCAAACCTAAACCTAACCCTAACACTAACCCCAACCCCCAACCCAAACCCCCAACCCCTAACCCCAACCACTAAACCTAACCCTATCCCTATCCCTAACCCTAACCCTAAACCCCAAACCCCAACCCCCGAAACCCAACCCTCCCCTAACCCCCCACCCCTAACCCTAACCCCAACCCCTAAGCCTAAACCTCAACCCTAATCCACCCCTAACCCTAAACCCAACCCTAACCCACCCCTAACCCTGACCCCTAACCCTAACCCTAACCCGAACCCGAACCCAAAACCCAACCCTAACTCAAACCAAACCCTAACCCTAACCCTGAACCTAACAAGAAACCTAACCCTAACCCCGAACCCTAACACGAACCCAAACACGAACCCCAACCCTAACCCCAACACGTATCCTAAGCCTAACAACCTCACTAACCCTAACCCCAAAACCTAACCCTAACCCCAACCCTCATTTCTAACCCTAACCTTAACCCTAACCCCATCCCTAACCCCAACCCCCAACCCAACCCTAACCCCAACCCTATCCCTACACTTAACCCCAAACCTAAACATAACACTAAACACTAACCCCAACCCCAGCCCCAGCCCTAGCCTAATCCCTAGTGCTAGCACTAGCCCTAGCCCTAAACCTATCCCTAGCCCGAACCATAAACTTAACACTAACGCAAAAATAACCCTAACACCAACCCTAAGCCTAACTGTAACCCAACACCAACCCAAACCCCAAACCCAAGGGTAATTTCAACCCCAATCCAAACCCTAAACCCAACCCTAACCCCAACCCAAACCCAACCCCAACCCCAATCCTAAACCCAAACACAATCCCAACAATAACCCAAACCCCAAGCTTAACCCCAACCCTAACCCCAACGATAACCCCTAATACTAAACCTAACCCCTAACCCTAACTCCTAACACTAACCCCAAACCCTAACCCCAACCCCAACCCTAACCCCAAACCCTAACCCCAACCCTAACCCTAAACCAAAACCTAAACGTAACCCTAACACTAACCCTAACCCCTAACCCGAACCCGAACCCCAACCCGAACCCGAACCCCTAACCCTAATCCGAACCCTAACCCCAACCCGAAACCTAACCCTAACCCTAAGCCCTAACCCCAACACTAACCCCACCCCTAACCCTAAACATAACCCCAAGAACCCCTAACCCGAACCCTAACCCTAACCCGAACCCAAACCCAAACCCGAACCCGAACCATAACCCCAACCCTAACCCTGGGCAAAAACGTTAACACTAAACCTAACTGTAACCCCAAACCAAACCCCAACACAAGTCCCAACACTAACCCTACTCAACCCTCAACCCTAACCCCAACCCCAACCTAACCCCTAACCCTAACCCCAACCCCAACCCCAAACCTAACCCTAACCCTAAACCCAAGCCTAACACCCAACACTAATCCTAACACTAACCCTAACTCCTAACCCTAACCCTAACCCATAACCCTAACCTGAACCCTAACCCCTAAACCCAAACCTAACCCTAACCCACCCTAACCCTAACACTAACCCTAACCCCAACCCTAACCCCAACCCCTAACCCTAACCCCAACCCCAACCCCAACTCCCTACACACCCCCAACCCCAACCCTAATCCTAACCCACCCCTAACCCCAACCCAACCCTAACCTAACCCGAACCTGAATCCCAACCCGAATCCCAACCCCAACCCGAACCCAACCTAACCCTAACCCTAACCCTAACCCCTAACCCTAACCCTAACCCTGAACCCTAAGACTAACCCTAAACCTAACCCTAACACGTAACCCTAACCCCAACAAGAACCCTAACCCTAACCCGAACCCTAACCCTAACCCTAACACGAACCCTAACCCTTACCCTAACCGGAACACTAACCCTAAACTAACCCTAACATGAACCTTATCCTAACCGTAAACCAACTAACTAAACCAACCCCAACACGAACCCCAACCCTAACTGTATCCCAACACTAACCCTAATCCCAACCCCAACGCTAACTTCAACCCCCATCCTAACCCCAACTCAAACCCCAACCCTCACCATAACCCCAAACCCAACCCTAACAAACCCAACCACAATCCCAAACCCAACCCCAACCCCAGTCCCAACACTAACCCCAACCTAAACCTAACCCCAACCCCAACCTAACCCTAGCCCTAACCCTAACCCCTAACGCTAAACACTAAACTTATTCCAAACACTAACCCCAACCCCTAACCCTAAACCCAACGCTAACCCTAACGCTAATGGTAACATTAACGCTAACCCTAACACCAACACTGATCCTGACCCTGACGCTAACCCCTAAACCCAAACCCAACCCTACAGTAACCCTAACCCCTAACGCTAACCCCAAACACTAACACTAACCCTAACCCTAAACCCAACCCTAACCCTAAACCCAACCCTTACCTAAACCCTAACCCCAACCCCAACCCTAACCCCAAAACCTTTCTAACCCTAAACCCAAGAGTAACGCTAACCCTAACCCCAACACCACTAAACCCATCCCCAACCCTAACCCTAACCCTAAACCCCAAACCCAACCCCAAACCAACAACAAACCTAATAGTAATGCTAACCTTAACCCCAAACCCAACCCTAACACCAACCCTACCCTAACCCTTCCCTAACCCCAACCCTAGCTCTATGCCTAACTGTAACCCTAACCCTAGCTATAACCCCAACACATATCCTAAGCCCAAACTCTTTCCCCAACCCTAACCCTCATCCCTAACCCTAACCCCATCCCTAACCCTAACACTAACCCCACTAACCCTAACCCTACCCCTCACCCTATCCCCACACTCTAACTCCAACCCCAAACATAACACCAAACACCAACCCTAAGCCCAGCCCCAACCCTAGCCCAATCCCTAGTGCTAGCACTAGCCCCAGTCCCAAACCTATCCCTAGCCCGAACCATCAACTTAACACTAACGCTAAACCAACCCCAACACCAACCCTAACCCTAAATGTAACCCAACACTAACCCTAAACCACAACCCCAAAGCTAACTCAATCAACCCCAACCCAACTCCAAACCCAAACCCCTAACCCCAACCCCAACCCAAACCCTAACCCCAACCCCAACCCTAAACCCAACAACAATCCCAACCCCTAACCCCAACCCAAGTCCCAACACCCAACCTCAACCCTCAACCCTAAGCCCAACCCCAAAACCAAACCCAAACCTAACCCTAACCCAACCCCTAACCCTAAACCTTTCTAACCCTAAACCCATGAGTAATCCCAACCCCAAACCCTAACCCTAACCCTAAACCAAACCCCAACCCCAACCGTAACCCTAAACCAAACCCAACACTAAGCCTAACCCCTAACACTAACCCCAACCGTTAGCCCTAACCCTAACCCCAATCCTAAACCCTCTAACCCCAAACCTATCAATATCCCTAAACCCAAACCAAACCCCAAACCTAACCCTAATCCTAACCCTATACCTAACCCCAACCCCAAACCCTTCTAACCCTAAACCCAAGAGTAACGCTAACCCTAAACCTATCACTATCCCTAACCCTAAACCAAACCCCAAACCTAACCCCAAACTTAACTCTATCCCTAACCCTAACCCCAAACCCTTCTGACCCTAAACCCAAGAGTATCGCTAACCCTAATACTAACCCCAACCCCAAACCAAACCCTAACCCAACCCCCTAACCCCTAACCCTAACCCTAACCCTAACCCTAACCTTAACTCAACCCTAACCCTAACACTAACCCTAACACTAACCCACACATACCTTAACCCTACCCCCAACCCCAAACCCAACCCAACCCTACCCCCACTTGTACCCCTAACCTTAATCCTAACCCAACCCTAACCTACTCCTAACGCTAACCCCAAATCCACCCAACCCTAACCCTAACCCCAGCCGTAGCCCAGCCCCATCTTTAACCCCAGCCCCAGACCTAACCCCAGCCCCCAACCCCAACCATAACCCCAACCCCAAACTCCAAATCCTAACCCCAACGCTAACCCAAACCTTATCCAAACCCTGACCCCAACACTCACCCCAACCCCCAACTTTAACCCTAAACCCAAAACCTAATTCCAACCCTTGCCTTAAACCCCAAACCATAACCATAACCTTAACCCCAGCCCTAGTCCCAGCCCCAACCCCATCTCTAGCCCTAACCCCAACACTAACACTAACCCCACCCCTAACCCCAACAAAAACCTAACCCAACCATAGAACTAACCTTAACCCTTACCCCAACCCATCCCCACACAACTACCCCTAACCCTAATACTAACCCCTACCCCTAACCATAAACCTAATCCTAACCCCACAATTAAACTTACACCTAATCCTAACCCAAACCTCACCCTAAGCCCAACCCAAGCCCCAGCCCTCAACCCTAATCTTAACCCTAATCCCAAACCTAATCCTAACCCCAAACCCAACCCCAACCCTTAACCCAAACCCTAAGAGTAACACTAACCCCAACCCCAACACTAAACTAAACCTAACCCAACCCTAATATTAACCCCAACACTAACCCCTAACCAAAGCCCTAACCCTACCCCTAGCCCCAAAACTAACAACAACACTAATCCCAGACCCCAAAACCCAACACTAACCCCAACCATAACCCCTAACCCTACAATAACCCTAAATCCTAACCCTAACCCTGACCCCAACCCCTAACCCCAACCCTAACCCCAAACCCCAACCCCAACCCCTAACCCCAACCCCAACCCTAACCCTAACCCTAATCCCAACCCCAAACCCAACCCCAAGCCCAAACACCAACCCCAACCCCTAACCCCAAATGTAACCCCAACCCCAACCAAAACACCTAACCTTAACTCCAACCCCAAACCCAAACCCTTCTAACCCTAAACCTAAGAGTAACGCTAACCCCAACCCCTAACCCCAACCAAAAGCCCCAACCCCAACCCTAACCCTAACCATAAACCACTTTAACCCTAAACCCAAGAGTAACGCTAACCCTATCCCCAACCCTAAACCTAACTCCAACCCTAACCCTAAACCCTAACCCCAACCTCAACCCTAACCCCTACCCCAACCCGAACCCTAACACTAATCCCAACCCCAACACTAACCCCAACCCTAAACCCAAACCCAACCCCAAACCCAACAATAAACCTAATAGTAATGCTAACCTTAACCCCAAACCAAACCCCAACACCAACCCTACCCTATCCTGAACTCCCAGCCCTAGGCCCAAACCTAACCCTAGCACTAACCCCAACCATAACCCAACTCATAAACTCTAAAACCTAACCCCAACCCTAACCTTACCCAAACCCTGATCCTAACACTCACATCAACCCCTAACTTTAACCCCAAACCCCAACCCCACCCCTAACCCTTACCTTAAACCCAAACCATAACCATAACCCTAACCCCTAGCCCTAGTCCCAGCCATAACCCTATCTCTAGCCCCAAACCTAAACCCAACACTAACCCTAATCCAAACCCTAACAAAAACCTAACCCAACCATAGCACTAACCTTAATCCTGACCCCAACCCATCCCCACAAAACTACCCCCTAACCCCACACTAACCCTTACCCCTAACCGTAACCCTAATCCTAACCCTACCACTACACTTACACCCAACCCCAACCCAACCCTAACCCTAAGCCTAACCGTAGCCCCAGCCCCTACCCTAACCCCAACCCTAACCCCAACCCTAACCCCAACCCCTAACCCTAACCCCAAACTTTCTAACCCTAAACCCAAGAGTAACGCTAACCCCAACCCTAACCCCAACCCTAAACCGAACCCCAAACCCCAACCCTAACCCTAACCCTAACCCCTAACACCAACCCTAACCCCTAAGCCTAACCGTAACCCTAAACGTCTTTACCATAATCCTGAGTAACGCTAACCCTAACCCCTAACCCTAACCCTAAACCAAACCCCAACCCTAACCCCAACACTTACCCCAACGCCAACCAAACCCCAACCCTAACCCTAACCCCAACCTTAAACCTCTTCCTACCCTAAACCTAAGAGTATCGCTAACCCTAACCCTAACCCTAAACCAAACCCTAAACCTAACCCCAACCCCCAACCCTAACCCTAACCCTAACCCCTAACCCTAACCCCTAATCCTAACCCCTAACCCAACCCTAACCCTAACCCCAACCCTAACCCACACATACCTTAACCCTACCACTACCCCCTACCCCTAACCCTAATCCTAACCAAAACCTAACCCTACTCCTACCCCTAACCCTAACCCCAACCCAACCCTACCCCTACCCCTAACGCTAACCCCAAACTCACCTAACCCTAACTCCTAACCCCAGCCCCAGCCCAGCCCCAACCCTAGCCCCAACCCCTAGCACTAACCCCAACCATAACCCTACCCCAAAACTCCAAATCCCAACCATAACCCCAACCCTAACCTTATCCCCACCCTGACCCTAACCTCACCCAACCCCCAACACTAACCCCAAACCCTAACCCTAATCCTAACCCCTACCTTAACCCCAAACCCCAACCATAACCCCTAACCCGAGCCCCAGACCCAGCCCCTAACCCCATCCCTAGCCCCAACACTAACCCCTAACCCCAAACCCCAAACCCCAACCCTAACACAACCCTACCCCTATCCCTAACCCCAACCAATATTTCTACCCCCACCTTACCCCTATCCCTAACCCTAACACCTTACCACAAACCTAACACCCAACCCTAACACAAACCCCAACCCTAACCTTAAACCTAACACCTTAACCCTAACCCCAACCCAAAACCTTACCCATAACCCCAACCCCAACCCTAACCCTAACCCCAATCTTAACCCCAACTCGCCCAACCCCAACCGTAAACCTTCTACTACCCATCTACCTACCCTTACCACCACTAACCTTAACACTAATCCTAACCCTAACCACCACCCCTATCCCTACCCCTACTTCTAACACAATCCCTAACAATAAACCTAACCCTATCCCTAAACCCCAAACCCTAACCCAAACCCCAACCCTAACACTAAACCCTAACACCAACACTAACACTAACCCAATCCTAACCCTATCCCTAAACCTAACACTAACCACAACCCCTAACCTTACCTAAACCCCAACCCCAAACCTAAACCCAAATCCAATCACCAACCCTAACCCCAAACCCAAACACTAACCCTAAACCTAATCCAACCCTAACCCTTACTCTAACTCTATCCCTAACCCTAACTGTAACCCCAGCCCCAGCCCAATCCCAGCCCTAGCCCCAACCATATCCCTAGCCCCAGCCCCCTAACCCCAAACATAATGCTAACCCAACGCTAAACCTAACCCTAATCCTAAACCCAAACCTTCAACTCTAACACTAACCCTGAACGTAAGCTGTAACCCCTAACCTCAACCCAGCCCCAACCCTATTCCGAAACCCTAATCCCTAACCCCAACCCTAACTCCAAACATTAAACATAACCCCAAAAACACCAACACTAACCCTAACCCCAACCACAACCCCTAAACCTACCACTAACCTTAACCTTAACCCCTAATCCTAACACTAACCCCTAACCAATAAACTTAACCCCTGACCCTAATCCCAAACCCCAAACCCAACCCTAATCCCAACCCTAACCCCAAACCCCAAAACTAATCCAAACCTAACACTTTCCCTAACCCCAACCCCAACATTAAACCCCAAACCTAACACTAACCCCAAACCCTAACCCCACACCCAGCCGTAGTCCCACTTCTGGCACTACTTCTGAACCTAATCCAAGCCCTAGCCCCAACCCTAACACAATGCTAACCCTAAACCTAACCCCAACCCATACCCCTACCCCTATCCCTAATCCCTAACCCCAAACCCAACCCCAACCTTAACTCTGAACCCTAACCCTAACTCCATCCCTAACCCTAAACCCAACCCTAACTCTAACCCCAAACCATAAACCCTAACCCTAACCATAACCGTAACCAAACCCTAAACCTAACACTAACTTCAACCCATTCCCCTACCCGTACCCCTACCACTAACTGATAACTCTAACCCTAAACCCAACATTAACCCCCAACACTAACCATAACCCCAAAACATACCCTATCCCAAAATCTCTAACCCCAACCCTAACCCTAGTCTAACCCCTAGCCATAGCCATAGCAATAGCCCTAGCCCTAACCCTATCTCTAGCCCTTACCCTAACACTAACACTATCCCTAATTCTAACCCCAACAAAACCTAACCCAACCATAGCGCTAACCTTAACCCTGATCCCAACCCATCACCATACAACTACCCCTAACCCTAACCCCCTAACTGTAACCCTAATCCTAACCCTACCCCTACACTTACACCCCAACCCTAACCCAACCCTAACCCTAACAATAACCCTAACCCTAGCCCCAGCCCCTTACCCTAATCTTAACCCCAACCCCAAACCATCTCCTAACCCTAAACCCTAACCCCAAATCCTAACGCTAACCCAAACCCTAAGAGTAACACTAACCCTAACCCTAACACTAAACTAAACCTAACCCCAACCCCAATATTAACCCTAACACTAACCCTAAGCCTAGCCGTAACCCTATCTCTAGCCCTAACACTAACTCTAACACTAATCCTAAACCCTAAAACCTAACACAACCATAACCCAACCATAACCCCAACCCAACAATAACCCTAAATCCTAACCCCAAACCTGACCCTAACACCAACCCCAACCCTAACCCCTAACCCTACCCCAGCCCTAACACTAACCCCAACCCTAAACCTAACCCCTAACCCTAACCCTAACCCCAACCCCTAACCCTAACCCCCAACCCCAACCTTAACCCCAACCCCAAACCCAACCCCAATCCTAACCCCAATCCCAACCCTAACCCCAACCCCAACCCTAACCCTAACCTAACCCTAACCCTAAACCCCAACCATAGTCCCAACCCTAACCCTAACGCTAACCATAACGCTAAACCCAACCCTAAACCCCTGACCCTGACTCTGACCCTGACCCTGACACTGACCCTGACACTAACCCCAACCCTAACCCCAACCCTAAACCCTAACCCTAACCCCAAGAACTAACACTAACCCCAAACCTAACCCCAACCCTAATGCTAACCCTAATGCTAAACCTAACCCTAAACCCTGACCCTGACTCTGACCCTGACCCTGACCATGACCCTGACACTAACCCTAACCCTAACCCTAAACCCTAACCCCAACCCCAACCCCTAACGCTAACCCAACCCTAACCCTAAACCTAACGCTAACCCTAAAGCTAAACCCAACCATAAACCCTGACCCTGATCCTGACCCCTGACCCTGACCCCTACCCCCCAACCCCAACACTAAACCCAACCATAAACCCTAACCCTAACCCCAACACTAACCCCAAACCATAACCCTAATCCTAACCCCAACCCTAAAACTAAACACCAAAGCTAACCCTAAACCAAACCCCAAACTAACCCCTAACCCCTAACCCTAACACCAAACCTAACCCCAAACCTAACCCCAGCCCTAACCCCAACCCCATCCCCAACCCTAACCCTAACCCCAACCCTAACCCTAACCCTATCCCTAACCCCAACCCTAACCCTAACCCTAACTGTAACCAAACCCCAACCCTAACACTAACTTCAACACATTCCCCTACCCGTACCCTTACCCCAAACCGATAACTCTAATCCCAACCCCAACCCCAACCCCTAACACTAACCATAACACTAAACCATACCCCAACCCAAAACCCTAACCCTAACCCCAACCCTAGTCTAAGTCCCAGCCATGGCCCCAGCAATGGCCCCAGCCCCAACCCTATCTCTAGCCCCAACCCTAACCCCAACACTAACCCCAACTCTAACCCCAAACAAAAACCTAACCCAACCATAGCACTAACCTTAACCCTGACCCCAACCCATCCCCTTACCACTACCCCCAACCTAATACTAACCCCAACCCCCAACCGTAACCCCAACACCAACCCTATCCCCACACTTCACACCTAATCCCAACCCAACCCCAACTCTAACCCCAACCCCAGCCCCTAGCCCTTACCATAACCTTAACCCTAACCCTAAACCCAATCCTAACCCCAAACCTAAACCCCAACCCCAACCCAAATCCTAAGAGTAAACCCAACCCTAACCCCTAACCCCAAACCCCAACCCTAAACCTAACCCCAAACCCAACCCTAACCCTAAACCTAACACCAACCCTAACCCTAACCTAAGCCCAACCCCAACCCCAACCCCAAGCCAAACCTAACCCTAACACCAACCCCAATCCCAACCCTAACCCCGAACACAACCCCAACCCACACCCCAGCCCTAACCCTAACGCTAACCCTGACACTAACCCCAACCCCTAAACCTAACCCCAACCTAACGCTAAACCGAACACTAACGCTAACCCTAACGCTAACCCAACTAACCCTAAACCCTAACTCCTAACCCTGACCCTGACCCTGACCCCAACCCCAACCCCTAATCCTAAGACTAACACTAACCCTAACCCTAACCCCAAACCCTAACACCAACATTAACCCCAACCCCAACCCCCAACCCTAACCCAACCCCTAACGAAACCCCTAACCCTAACTTAACCCCAACCCCAACCCCAACCTCTTCTAACCCCAATCTTAAGAATAACGCTAACCCTAACCATAGCCCCAAACCTAACCCTAAACCAAACCCCAACCCCAGCCCATAACCCCAACCCAATCCTAACCCCTAACCCCAACACTAACCCCAACCCTACCCCTAACCCTAACCCTAAACTTAACCCCTAACCCCAACCCAAACCCTAAACCAAACCCCAATCCTCACCCTAACCCCAACCCGTAACCCCCAACCCCAACCCCTAATCCTCACCCTAACCCTAACCCCAACCCTCACCCTAACCCCAACCTGGGCTTAACCCCAACCCCAACACTAACCCCAAACCCAAAACTCTTCTAACCCCAAATCTAAGAGTAACGCTAACCCTAACCCCAACCTTACGCTAACCCCAACCCCAACCCCTAACCCCAACCCTAACCCCAACCCCAAGCCATACCCCTTCCCCCAACCCCCCTGCAACCATAATCCCTAGCCCCAACCATAACCCTTGACTTACATATTCCCTAGCACTAACCCCCAACCTAGTACTAACCCAAACCCCAAACGTAAACCCAACCCCAACCCCAAACTAACCCTAACCCCAAATCATGAATGCTAACCCCAACCCTAATTCCCTAATCATAACTTTAACACTATTCTAACCATAACCCTAAATTTAAACCTCTTCTAACCCTAACCCCAAGAATAAAGCTAACCATAACACTAACCATAACTCTAACTTAACCCTAAACCCTATACCTTAAACCTAACCTTAACCCAACACTAACCCTAACCCTAACCATAACCCCAAGCCATACCCCTTCCCCTATACCTACCTGTAACCCTAACCCCAAACCCTAAACCTAACCCCAGACCTAACCCTATCCCTAGCCCTAACCCTACCCCAATACTAACCCTAACCCTAACCCATCCATAACTCTAACCCCAACCTTAGCCCTAACCCTATCCTAACCCCTAACCCTAACCCCAACATAACCCCAATCCTAAATCCCAAACGCCAACCGTAACCCCAGTACCCTAAACCCAACCCTAACCCTATTCTAACCCTAACCCTAAACCTAAACTTTTCTAACCCTAACCCCAACAGTATAGCTAACCATAACCCCAACCCCAACCCAAACCCCAACCTAACCCTAACCCTACCCTATCCTTAACCCCTAACCCTCTTCTAACCCCAACCCTAAATCTAAACTTTTCTAACCCTAACCCTAACAGTAACACTAACCCTAACCCCAACCCTAACCCCAACCACAACCCCAACCCTAAACATACCCTAACCCCAAACCTAACCTTAACCCTAACACTAACCCCTAACCCTAACACCAAATCTAACACTATCCTTAATCCTAACCCTAACCCCTAATGCTAACTCTAACCCTAACCCCAAAGCCCAACCCCAACACTAACCCTAACCCCAAACTCCACACCCTAACCCCAACCATCACCCTAACCCTAACCCCAACCCCAAATCCCAAACCTAAACCTAACCCCAACCCTAAACCCTAACCCTAGCACTTACCTTATCCCTAAACCCTACACCCTAACCCTAAACATAACCCTGGTCCAACCATAACCGCAACCCTAACACCAACCACAAGTCCTAACCCTACCCCTAACCCTAACCCCAAACTTAACCCCAACCTGACCCCAACCCCTAGCCCCAGCACTATCCCTAGCTCTAACCCTATCCCTTGCCCCAACCCCAACCCAAACCTAATCCTAACCCCAACCCCAACCCCCAGCCATACCCCTTCCCCCTACCTCTACCCCTACTTCTACACATAACCCCAACCCCAACATTAAACCCAACACTAGCCCTAAACCTATCCCTAACCCTAACCCCTAACACTAACTCTAACCCTAAGCCTAAACCCCAAAACCCAACCCCAAAGCTGACCTAACCCCAACCATAACCCCAACCCCAAATCCCAAACGTAAACCCAACCCTAACCCTAAACACTAACCATAACCCTAACCCTAAACAATAACCCTAACCCTAACCTTAGCCCTAGCCTTAGCTCCCAGCCCCAGCACTAGCACTTGTCCTAACACTAGCCCTAGCCTTAACCCCAACCATAACCATAACCATAACCCTAAACCCCAAACCGTAACCCTAACCCTAAGCCCTATACCCTAACCCCAACCTCACGCAAACGCTAACCAAACCCTATCCCTAACACTAACCCTACACCCAAACCGCACCCCTACCCCTAACCCTACCTTTAACCCCTAACCCTAACACAACGCTACCATAACCATAACACTAACCCTATCCCTAAACCCTAAGCCCCAACCCTAGCCCTAACTCCAAACACTTACCCTAACCCTAATGCTAACACAACTCTAACCCTAATGCTAAACCTAACTGTAACGACCAATACTAACACTAACCCTAATCCTAACTCTAAACCCTATCCCTAACCGTAACCTTATTCTAAACGTAACCCCAAACCTAAACCCTTTCTAACCCTTACCCTAACAGTAAAGCTAACCCTAAAGTTAACCCTAACCCCAAACAGAACCCTAAACCTAACCCAACCCAAACCATAACCCCAACACTAACCCGAACCCAAACTCTATTCCTCACCCTAACCCTAACCCCTAACCCTAACCATAACCGTACCCCTAACCATAACCGTAACCCAAACCCCAACATTAACTCCTAACCCCAAGAGTAATCCCAACCCTAACCCCAAACCTAACCCCAACCCCAAACACCAACCTAAACCCCAACCCTAAAGCTAACCCTGCCCTATCCCTAACCCTAACCCTAACGCTAACCCTTACCCGAACCCCAGCCCTAGCCCCCTAGACCCCAGAACCAGCCCTAGCGCTAACCCTAGCCATAGCCCCAACCCCAAGCCTAACCCCAACCCTAAACCCAACCCCCAACCCCAACCGTAACACTACCCTAAACCTAAACTTAACCCCTAACCCTAACCCTAACACTAGCCCTAGCCCTACCCCTTGCTGTAACCCTATCCCTAGCCCCAAACGTAAACCCAACCATAACCATAAACCCCAAACCCTAACCATAATGCTAACCCAACCCTAACACTAACCCCAACCCTAACCCCAACCCATACCCCTTCCCCTACCCCTACCCATAATCTTAACCCCTAACCCCAACCCGAACTCCTAACGCTAAACCCAACCCCAAATCTAAACCCTTCTTACCCTAACCCAACAGTAACGCTAACCCCAACCCCAACCCCAATCCCAACCCTAACCCTAACCCTACCCTAACCCCAAACCCAATCCTAACCCCAACCCTAACTCTAGCCCCAGCCCTAGTCCCAGCTCTAATCCTAACCCCAACCCCAAACCCTAATCCTAACCTTAACCCAAGCCCAGCCCCAGCTCCCAACCCGAGCACCAGCCCCAGCCCCAACCCTAGCCCTAATCCTAACCCCAACCCCAAACCCGAACCCCAACCCTAACCCCAACCCCTAACCCAACCCCTAAAGATAACCCTAATCCAAACCCAAACCCCTACCCCTACCGCTGCCCCTAACCCCTAACACTAACCCCAACCCCAACACTAATATTAGCCCCAGCACCAGCCATAGCCCTAACCCTATCCCTAGCCCCAACCATAACCCCAACCATAAACCCCAAACCCAAACCCCAACCCTAACCCTAACCCAAACCTAAACCTAACCCCAACCCCAAGCCATGCATCTTTCCCCTACCCTACCCCTACCCCCTACCCGTAACCCTAATCCCTAATCCCAACCCCAACCCCAGCCCCAACACTATCCCTAGCCCCAACCCCAACCCCCAAACCCAATCCCAAACCCAAAACCCAACACTAACCCCAACCCTACCCCCAAACATACACCAACCCCAAATCCCAAACCCAAACCCAACACTAACCCCAAACACTAACCCCAACCTTAGCCCCAGCCATAGCCCCAGCCCTAGCACTAGCCCTTGCCCCAAAACCAACCCTAGCCCCAACCCTAACCTAAAACATGAACCCCAACCCTAACCCCAAACTTGCCCTAAACCCAAACCTAACACCAACACTAACCCCTAATCCTAAACCTAACCCTAACCCAACCCCAACCCTAACCCCAACACTAACCTCAACACCTAATCCTACCCTTACCCCCAACACCAACCCTAACCCTAGTCCCAGCTCCTTTTCCCTAGACATAGTCCCAGCTTTAAACCCCAGCCCCAGCACTAGCCCCAAACCCAACCCCAACCCAATCCCAACCCCAAAGCCTAACACTAACACTAACCCCAACCCCAAACTCACCCCACACCCTAACCCCAAACCTAACCCAACCCTCTAAACCCAAACCTAACCCCAACCCTAAACCGTAACCCTAACACTAACCTTTACCCAAACTCTACAACCCAATCCCTAACCCCTAATCCTAATCCAACCATAACCCCAACACTAAACCTAACCAGAAGTCCTAACCGTATCCCTACCCTAACCGTAACCCAAACCTTACCCCTAACCCTAACCCTAGCTCTAGCACCATCTATAGCTCTAACCCTATCCCTAACCCTAACCCCAACCCAAACCCTAACCCTAAACCCCAAACCCCAACCCAACCCAACACCTAACCCAACTCTAACCCTAACACTAACCCCTAGACATACCGCTACCCTACCCCTACACATAACCCCAAGCCTAACCACCTAACCCAACCACCCCCTAACCCTAACCCGAACCCTAACCCGAACCCCAACCCTAACCCTAACACTAACCCTAAACCTAACCCTAACACAAACCCCAACCCCAACCCTAACCCCAACCCTAAACCCAAACACAATCCCAACCCCAACCCCAACCCCAGTCCCAACCCTAACCCCAACCTCAACCCAACCCCAACCCCAACCGTAGTCCCAAACCCAACCCTAAAGCTAATCCTAACCCTATTCCTAACACTAACCCTAACCCCTAACCCTAAACCTAACGCTAACCCTAACGCTAATGGTAACCCTAACGCTAACCCCAACACCCTGACCCTGACCCCACCCTAAACCCAAACCCAAACCCCAACAGTAACCCTAACCCTAACGCTAACACTAAACACTAACACTAACCCTAACCCTAAACCAAATGCTAACCCTAAACTAACCCTTTACATTAACCCCAACCCCAACCCTAACCCTAACCCTAATCCTTTTCTAATCCTAAACCTAAGAGTAACGCTAACCCCAACACTAAACCTAACCCTAAACCAAACCCTAACCCTAATCCTAACCCTAAACCAAACCCTATCCCGAAGCCTAACCCTAACACTAACCCTAACCCCTAACCCCAACCGTAACCCCAAACCCCTTCCCCCTAAACCTAATAGTAACGCTAACCCTAAGCCTAACCCCTACCCTAACCCCAAACCAAACCCTAAACATAACCCCAACCCCAAAACTAACCCCTAACTCAAAGCCCTATCCGTAACCCTAACCCTAAACCCCAACCCTAACCCTAAACCTAAGAGTAACGCTAACCCCAAACCTAACCCCAACCCTAACCCTAAACCCAAGAGTAACACTTACCCCAACCCCAACCCCAACCTTAACCCCAAACCAAACCCCAACCCTAACCCCAACCCCTAACCCAACACCAACCCCAAATCCCTTCTAACCCTAAACCCAAGAGTAACACTAACCCCAACCCCAACCCCAAACCCATCCCCAACCCCAACACTAACCCCTACCCCAACCCCAACCCTAACCCTAATCCCAACCCCTAACCCTAATCCCAACCCCAAACCCCAAACCCAACCCTAAACCCTAACCCTAAACCTAACCCTAATGCTAACCTTAACCCCAAACCCAACCCCCAACACCAACCCTACCCTAACCCCAACCCTAACCCTAACC
The DNA here is from genome assembly GCA_917880005.1 of Nanger dama. Lineage (NCBI taxonomy): Eukaryota > Metazoa > Chordata > Mammalia > Artiodactyla > Bovidae > Nanger > Nanger dama. The sequence continues at coordinate 16,371 of CAKJTW010000547.1, read as the reverse complement.
TCAGCCCCAGGCCCAACCCTAACCCTAACCCTAACTATAACCCTAACAGAAATCCTAAGCCCAAACTCTTCCCCAACCCCAACCCCAAAACCTAACCCTAACCCCCAACCCTAACCCTCATCCCTAACCCTAACCCTAACCCCAACACTATCCCTAACCCTAACCCCAACCCCAACCCATAACCCCAACCCTAACCCTAAACCTCTTCCTACCCTAAACCCAAGAGTAACGCCAACCCCAACCCCTAACCCTAACCCCAAACGTCTTTCTAACCCTAAACCCAAGAGTAACGCTAACCCCAACCCCAACCTAACCCAAACTCTAACCCTAACCCGAAAACTTAACACTAACCCCAACCCTAACACCTAAACCTAACCCTATCCTTAACCTTAACCTTAACACCAACCCCCAACCCTAACCTTAACCCCAAACCCAACCCTAACCCCCACCCCAACCCTAACCCTAACCCCCAACACAACCCCTAACCCCTAACCCCAACCCTAACACTAACCCCAACCCTAACATAACCCTAACCCCAAACCCAAACCTAACCCCTAACCCTAACCCTAACCCTCACCCTAAACATCTTCTAACCCTAAACCTAAGAGTAACGGTAAACCCAACCCTAACCCTAACCCAAACCTAACCCCTAACACCAACTCTAACCCTAACCCCAACCATAAACCTAACCCCAAACCCAACCCGAACCCTAACCACAATGCTACCCTAACCCTAATCCTAACACCAACCCTAACCCTAACCATAACCCCAACGCTAACCCTAACCCTAACCCCAACCCTAACCATAACATCTACTCCAACCCTAACCCTATCCATTAACCTAACCCCTAACCCTAACCTTAACCCTACCCAAACCATAAACCAAACCTAACCTTAAACCTAACCCTAACACTAACCCTAACCCCTAACAAAACCTCTAACCCTAACCCTAAACCCAACCCCTAACCCCTAACCCCCAACCACAACCTAACCCCACCCTCAACCCTAACCCTAACCCTAATCCTAACCCCAAACCTAACCCTAAACCCAAACCCAACCCTACACCAAACCACAATCCCAACCCTAAACCCAATACCAATCCCAACCCTAAACCCAAACTCAACCCTAAACCAACCCCAACACTAACCCTAACCCTAACCCTAATCCCAAACTCAAACCCTAACCCCAACCCCCTAACCCCAAACGACCCCTAACCCCAACCAAACCCCTAACCCCAACCCCTAACCCTAACCCTAAACCTCTTCTAAGCCTAAACCTGAGAGTAACACTAACCCTAAACCCAACCTAACCCTAACACTAACCCTAACCCTATAACCCAACACTAACCCTAACCCCAACCCCTAGAACTAAACCTAACCCCAACCCCAAACCTAACACCAACCTTAAACCCAAAATCAACCCCAACCCTAACCCTAACCCCAACACTAACCTAATCCTAACCCCAACCCTAACTCCAACCCCTACCCCAACCCCAGCCCCAACCCTAATACTAACCCCCAACCCTAACCCCAACCCTAAACCCTATCCCTAACCCTAACCCAAACCCTAACCCGAACCCCAACATTAACCCCAACCCCAGCCCCAAACACTAACACTAACCCCAACCCCAACCCCTAGCCCCAACCCTAACCCTAACCCCTAACCTAACACCAACCCTAAACCCAACCCTAACCCCAACACCAATCCCAACCCTAAACCTAACCCCAACCCTAACCCTAAACCTAACCCCAACCCTAACCCTAACCCCTACCCCAATCCCAAACCCAACACTAATCCTAACCCCTATCCCTAACCCCAAACCTAACACCAACCCTAACCCTAACCCCTACCCCAACCCAAACTTTAACCCCAACCCCAACCCCAACGCCAACCCTACCCCAACCCAACCTAACCCCAACCCTAGCCCCAGGCCTAACTCCTAACCCCAAACATTACTTTAATACTAACACATATCCTAAGCGTAAGCTCTTTCCTCACCCTAACGCTAAAACCTAACCCCAACCATAACGCTAACCCTAACCCCAACCCTAAACCTAACCCCAACACCAACCCTAACCCTAACCCTAACCCTAACCCCAACCCTAACACTAACCCCAACCCCAACCCTAAACCCAACCACAATCCCAAACCCAACCCCAACACCAACCCAACCCTAAACCAAAGCTCATCCATAATCCAACCCCAAACCTAACTGTAAACCCAACCCTAACCCTAACCCCTAACCCCAACCCTAGCCCCTAACCCTAACCATAACACTAACCCTAACCCCCAAACCTAACCCCTAACCCTAACCCAACACTAACCCTAACCCTAACCCTAAACCCTAACACTAACCCTAACACCAACCCCCAGCCCCAACCCTAACCATACACTAACCCTAACCCCTAACCCCCTAACGCTAACCCTAACGCTAATGCTAACCCTATCACTAACCCTAACCCTAAACCCTGACCCTGACACTGTCCCTAAACGTAACCCCTAACCCTAACACTATCTTTAACCCTAACGCTAACCCTAAACCCCAACCCTAACCCTAACCAAAAACAATAACCCTAACCCTAACACTAACCAAAACCCCTAACCCTAACCATAACCCTAACCCTAAACTGAACCCTAACCCTAAACCAACCCCCTAACGCTAAACCTTTCTAAACCTAAACCTAAGAGTAACGCTAACCGTAACCCCTACCCTAACCCTGAACCAAACCCTAATCCTACCCCAAACCCTAACCCTAACCCTACACCAAACCCTAACCCTATCCCCAAACCAACCCGAACCCTAACCCTAACCCCTAACAATAACTGTAACCCCTAAAACTAACCATAACACTAACCCTAACCCCTAAACCTAACCCTAACGCTAACCCTAATGCTAATGCTAACCCTAACCCTAAACCCCTGACCCTGACCCTAACCCCAAACCTAACCCTAAAACTAACCCTAACCCTAAAGCTAACCCAAATCCTAACCCTAATGCTAACCCTAGACCTAACCCTAAACCCTACCCTAACCCCAAACATAACCTAACCCTAACCCCTAACCCCAACATCTAACTCCTAAACCTAACCCTAAACGTAAGAACAACGCTAACCCTAACCCTAACCCTAAACCAAACCCTAAACCTAACCCTAAACAAACCCTAACCCCTAAACCCTAACCCTAAACCTAACACCCTAACCCTAACATTAAATGTCTTTAACCCTATACCTAAGAGTAACGCTAATCGTAACCCTAACCCTAACCCAAACCAAAACCTAAACCTAACCCTAACCGCAAACTTAACCCTAAACCAAACCGTAACCCTAATCCTACACGCTAACCCTAACCCTAACTAAAACCCCTAACCTTAACTCCCCCAACCCTAACCCCAACCCTGAACCTCTTCTAACAGTAAACCCAAGAATAATGCTAACCCTAACCCTATCCGTAAACAAACCCTAACCCCAACCCCAAACCTAACCCCCAACCCCTAACCCTAACCCCAAACCGAGCCCAGCCCTATCCCTAGCCCCAGCATTAGCCCTAGTACTAAATCTATCCTTAGCCCAGACTATAACCCTAACCCTAACCCCAACCCTAAACCCAACCATTATCCTAACACTAAACCCCAACACTAAACCTAACCCCTAACACCAAACCTAACCCTAACCCTAACCCCAACCTTAACCCTAACCCCTACCCAAACCTAACCCTAACCCCAACCCTAGCCCTAACCCTAACCCCTAACCCCAATCCCAACACTAAACCCAACCACAATCCCAACCCTAACGCCAAACCCAATCCCAACCCTAACCCCAACCTCAACCCTAACCCCAACCACAACCCCTAACCCTAACCCTAACCCTAACCCGAATCCCTAAACCAACCCTAACCCCAACCCTAACCCTAACCCTAACCCTAACCCTAAACCCTAACCCTAAACCTAACCCTAACCCTAACCCTAACCCTAACCCCAAACACTAACCCTAAACCTAACCCTAACCCCAACCCTAACCCTAAACCCTAATCCTAACCCTAAACCTAAACCCAAACCCCAACCCCTAACCCTAACACCTAACAGTAACACCTAACACTAACCCCAACCCCTAACCCCAACCCTAACCCAACCCTAACCCCTAACCCTAACTTCTCAACCCTAACCCCAACCATAACGCTAACGCTAACCCTAACGCTAATCCTAACACTAAACCTGTCCCTGAACCTGACCCAACCCTAACCCTAACCCTAACACTAACCCTAACCCTAATGCTAACCCGAACCCTAACCCTAACCCTAACACCAACCCCAACCCTAACCCTAACCCCAACCCTAATCCTAACCCAACCCCAACACTAACCCCCAACCCCAACCTAACCCTAACCCCAACCCTAATCCAAACCTAACCCTATTCCTAAACCTAACACTAACCACAACCCCCAACATTACCCTCTAACACCAACCATAACCCCAAACCCAAACCCAAATCCCAACACTAACCCCAACCCCAAACCCAAACACTAACCCTAAACCTAATCCAACCCCAACCCCTACCCCAACCCCTATCCCTAATCCTAACCATAACCCTAGCCCCAGCCCAGGCCAGAGTCCTAGCCCTGACCATATCCCTAGCCGTAGCTCCAACCCTAAACCCAACGATAACCAAACCCCAAACCTAACCCTAACTTTAACCCTAATCCTAAACCAAACCCCTGAACTCTAACACTAACCCCAAACGTAAGCTATAACTCCAACGCTAACCCAACCCTAACCCTATCCTGAAACCCTAAACCCTAACCCTAACCCTAACCCTCAACATTAAACCTAACCCTAAACCAACACCAACACTACCTTAACCCCTAACCCTAACCACAACCCATAAACCCACCCCAACCTTAACCCTAACCCCTAATCCTAACACTAACCCCAACACTAACCACTAAACCTAACCCCTGACCCTTACCCCCAAACCCTAAACCTAACCCTAACCCTAACCCCTAACCCTAACCCCTAACCCTAACCCCAAGCCTTCCCCTAACGCTAACCCCTAATGCTAACACTAATCCTAACGCTAACCCTAACCCCAAACCCTGACCCTGAAACTGACCCCAACCCCTAACACTTACTTCCAACACCAGCCCCAACCCTAATGCTAAACTTAGCCCCAACTGTAACCCCAACCCTAATCCTAACCCCAACCCCAACCCTAACCCTAGCCCCAAACCCAACCCCAGCCCTAACAAAACCCCCAACGCTAATCCTAAACGTAACCCCACCCTAACCCCAACCCTAACCATAACCCTAACCAAAACCCCTAATCCTAACCCCAACCCCAAACCTAAACCAAACCCTAACCCTAAACCTAACCCTAACCCCAACCATAACACCTAACCCCAACCCCAAACCCCTAACCCTAAACCTAAGAGTAACGCCAAACCCAACCCCAACCCCAACCCCAAAACAAACCCCAACCCTAACCCCTAACCCTAGCCCTAGCCTTAGCCCTATCCCTAGCCCCAGCACTCAGCCCCAGTCCTAAACCCTATTCCTATCCCGAACCCTAACCCTAACCCCTAACCCTCCCCATAACCCCAAACCTAACCCGAACCCGAACCCTAAACCCTAACCCTAAACCAACCCTAACACAAACCCTAACCCCAACCACAACCCTAACCCTAACCCCAACCCCAACCCCTAACCCCAACCCCAACCCTAACCCTAAACCCCAACCCCAACCCTAACCCCAACCCCCACCCCAACACTAAACCCAACGACATTCCCAACCCTAAGCCCAACAACAATCCCAACCCCTAACCCCAACCCCAAACCTAACCCCAACCACAACGCTAATCCTAACCCCAAACCCCCTAATCCCTAACCCTAACCCTAACCCTAAGCCCAACCCCCTAACCCTAACCCTATCCCTAACCCTAACCCCTAAACCTCCCCTAACACCAAACCTAAGAGTAATGTTAACCCTAACGCTAACGCAAATCCTAACGCTAACCCTAACCCTAATCCCTGACCCTGAACTGACCCTAACACCAACACTTAACCGAAAACTAGCCCTGACCCTAATGCTAAACCTAAACCTATCCCTTACTTCAACCATAACCCCAACCCTAACTCCTAAACCCTTCTAACCCTAAACCCAAGAGTAACACTAACCCTAACCCTAACCCAAACACCTAACCCCAACCCCAACCGTAACCCCAACACCAACCCCAAACCTAACCCTAACCCTTACAATAAACCCAAAGTAACGCTAAACCAAACCCCAAACCCAACCTCAACGCCACCCCTACCCTAACCATACTTTGACCCCAACCCCAGCTCCTAGGCCTAACAACCCTAACCTTAACACTAACTTAACCCCAACACATATCCTAAGCCCAAGCTCTTCCCTAATCCCAACCCCAAAACCCAACTACCCAACCCTAACCCCAACCCTAACCTAACCCCAACCCCAGAGCAAACACTAACCCCAATCCTAACCAAAACGCCTAAACCTAACCCCTAACCCCTAACACTAACCCCAACACCAACACTAACCTTAACCCCAAACCTAACCCTAACCCTAAACCACTTCAACCCTAAACCTAAGAGTAACGTTAACCCAGCCCTAACCCTAACACTAACCCTAACCCAAAACCCTAACCCTAACACTAACCCCAACCCAACCCCTAACCCTAACCCTAACCCCTAACCCTAAACCCTAACACTAACCCTAACACTAACCCCTAGCCCTAAACCTAACACTAACCCTAATCCCAACCCTAACCCTAACCCTAAACACCAACCCTAACCCTAACTCTTCCACAACCCTAAACCTAACACCAACCCTAACCCTAACACTAACCCCAACCCTAACCCCAACCCCTACCCAAACCCTAATCCTAAACACTAACCCTAACCCCAACCCCTAATCCCAACCCTAACCCCAAACCTAACCACGACCCCAACCATAACCACCACACCTACGCTAAGGCTAACCCTAATCCCTAACCCTAACCCTAACCCCAAACCCCTAACCCTATCCCTAACACTAACCAAAACCCCTAACCCTAACACCAACCCCAACCCCAAACCAAATCCTAACCCTAACCCCTAACCCTATCCCCAACCCCAACCCCTAAACCTCATCTAACCCTAAACCCAAGAGTAATGCTAACCCTAACCCCAACCCCAAATCAAACCTCAACCTACCCCAAACTCTAACCCCAAGCCTAACCAAACCCTAACCCCAAACCTACCCCAACCCTAACCCTAACCCCAAACCCTTCTAAACCTAAACCCAAGAGTAACGCTAACCCTACCCCAACCCTAACCCCAAACCAAACCCCAAACCTAATCCCAACCCCTAAACAAAACCCTAACCCCAAACCTAACCCTAACCCTAACCCTAACCAAAACCCCTGACCCCAACCCCAACCCTAACCCCAACCATAAACTTTCTAACCCCAAACCTAAGAGTAATGCTAACCCCAACCCCAACCCCAACCCTAACCCCAAGCCCCAACACTAACCCCAACCCCAGCCCCAGCCCCAGCCCTATCCCTTGCCCCAGCACTAACCCTAGTCCCAAACCTATCCCTAGCCCGAACCATAACCCAAACCCCAACCCTAACCCTAAACAAACCTAACCCTAATACCAACGCTAACTCTAACCCCTACCCCAACCGTAACCCCCAACCCTAATCCCATCCGCTAACCCAACCATAAACCCCAACCCCTAACCAAACCCTAACCCTAAACCCAACCCTAACCCTAACACTAACCCTAACCCTAAAACTTAACAATAATCCTAAACCTAACACCTAGCCCTAACCCTAACCCTAACCCCAACCCCAACCCTTACTCCTACACCAACACTAACCCCAACCCCAACCCTAACCCCAAACCTAACCCCAACCCCAACCCCAACCCCTACCCCAACCCCTAACCCTAACCCTAATCCTAACCCCTACCCTAACCCTAACCCTGAAACTATCCCCAACCCTAACCCCAACCCCTACCCCAACCCTAACCCTAACCCCAAACCCAACCTCAATGCCAACCCTACCGTAACCCACCCTAACCCCAAACCCTAGCATTAGGCCTAACTCTAACCCCAACCCTAACCCCAACCATAACACTATCGCTAACCCCAAACCCAACCCCTAACCCTATCCCTACCCTTAACCCCAACCATAACCATAACACCAAACAATAACCCTAGCCCCTAGCCCCAGCCCCAACCCCTAGCACTAGCCCTAGTCCTAAATGTATCCCTAGCCCGAACCATAACCCTAACCCGTAACCCCTAAACCTAAACCTAAACACCAACCCTAAACCTAACCCCAACCCCAACCCTAACCCCTAACCCCAACCCCAACCCCTAACACTAACCCCAACCCCAACCCTAAACCTAACCCCTAACCCTAACCATAAACCCAACCCTAACCCCAACCCCAACCCCAAACCTCAACCAAAATCCCAAACCCAACCCCATCCCCAATCCAACCCTAACCCCACCTCAACCTTAACCCCAACCCCAACGCTAACCGTAAACCCAAACCTAACCCTACCCCCAACCCCTAACCCCAAACCCAACATTAACACTAACCCCAACCAGTAACCCTAACCCTAACCCTAATGCTAACCCCTAACCCTAACGCTAACCCTAACCCTAAACCTCACCCTGACCCTGACCTGAACCGTATCCCTAACCCTAACACTAACCCTAACCGTAACACCAAACCTAAACCCCAACCATAACCCTATCCCTAACCCCAACCCCAACCAAAACCCCCAACCCCAACCCCAAACCTAAACCAAACCCTAAACCCAAAACTAGCCCCAAGCCTAACTCCCAACCCTAACACTAACTTTAACCCTAACACATATCCTAAAACTAAGCTCTTCCCTAACCCCAATCCCAAACCCCAACCCCAACAATAACCCTAATCCCTAACCCTAACCTCAACCCTAACACTATCCCTAACGCTATCCCCAACCACAGACCCTATCCCCACACTTAACACTACCACTAACCATAACACTAAACACCAACCCCTAACCCCAGCCCCAGCCCTAGCCCTATCCCAAGCCCCAGCACCAGCCCTAGTCCCAAACCTACCCCTAGCCGGAATCATAACACCAAACCTAACCCCAAACCAAATCCTAACCCTAACCCTAACCCTACGAAAACTCCTAACCCTAACCTATCCCTAACCCTAACCCTAAACCTAAACCATAACACTAACCCTAAAACCAATCCCAGCCCTAACCCTAACCCTAACTACTATACCTAAACCCAACCCTAACCCTAACAGTAAACCCAACCCCAGCCCCTAGCCCAAACCCTAACCCTAACCCCTAACACTAACCATAACCCCAATCCCAGCCCCAACCCTAACCCCTAACCTAAACCCAACCCCAACCCTAATCCCAACCCCAACCCCAGCCCCCAACCCCAACCCCTAACCCCAACCCCTAACCCCAACCCTAACCGTAACCCTAAGCCCCAACCCTAACCCTAACACAAACCCCAACATCTAACCCTAACCCTAACCCTAACCCCAACCCCAACACTAACCCCAAGACCCAACCCCAACCCCCAACCCTAACGCCAACCCTAACCCTAAGCCCCACCCCAACCCTAATCCTAATCCTAACCCCAAACCCAACCCCAACCCCTAACCCCAACCGTAACATTAAACCTAATAATAACACCAACTTTAACCCCAAACCCAACCCCAACGCCAGCCCTACCTAACCCTAACCCTAGCCCCAGGCCTAACTCTAACCCCTAACCCTAACTTTAACCCTAACACATATCCTTAGCCTCAAACTCTTTCCCCAACCCCAACCCCAAACACTAACCCTATCCCTAACCCTAATCCCTAACCCTTACCTTAACCCTAACACTATCGCTAAACTTAACCCCAACCACTAACCTTATCCCTACCCTTAACCCTAACCATAACCGTAACACTAAACACTAATCCTAACCTTAGCCCTAGCCCTAGGCCTCTCTAACCCTAGCACTAGCCCCTAGTCCTAAACGTATCCGTAGCCCCAAACCCTAACCCCTAACCCTAACCCTAACACTAACCTTAAACCTAACCCCTAACTCTAACGTCAACCCTAACCCTAACCCTAACCTCAACCCTAAACCTAACCCCTAACCCTAAACATAACCCCAACCCTAACCATAACCCCAACCCCAACCGTAAACCCAACCACAATCCCAACCATATCCCAAACCCCAATCCCAAACCTAACCTCAAACTAACCATAACCCCAACCCCAACCCTAACCGTAAACCTAACCCTAACCCCTAACCCCCTAACCCCAACCGTAACCCCTAAGCCCCTAACCCTAACCCTAACAGCAAACCCTAACATCTAACCCCAACCCTAACCCTAACCCTAACCCTAACCCTAACCAACCCGACGCTAACCCTAATCCTAACCCTAACCCTAAACCCAGACCCTGAACCTGACCCTAACCCTAACCCCAACCCTAACCCTAACCCCTAACCCCAAACCCTAACCCCTAACCCAACCCTAACCCTAAACCCTAATCCTAACCCCAACCCTAACCCCAACCCTAACCCCTAACCCTAACCCTAACCAAACCCCTAATCCTAACCCCTAACCCTAACCCTAAACAAAACCCTAATCCGATCCCTAACCCTAACACTAACCCTAACCCCAACCACAGCCCTAGGCCCCAACCATAAATCTAACCCAACAAACCAAACCCCAACCGTAAACCCCAAACCCAACCCCAAACCTAACCCTAAACAAAACCCCTAACCGCAACCGTAACCCAAACCCTAACCCTAAACCTCTCTAACCCTAAAGCTAAGAGTAACGCTAACCATAACCCGAACCCTAACCCTAACCCCAAACCTAACCTAACCCTAACCCTAACCCCTAACCCTAACACCCAACCCCAACCCCAACACTAACCTTAACCCAACCCTAACCCTATCCCTAACCTGAACCCCAACCCCAACCCACACATAACTTTAACCCTACCCCTGCCCCTACACCTAACCCCAAACCCAACCCAACCCTACCCCTACCCCCAACACTAACCCCAAAACTCACCCAACCCTAACCCCAACCCCTAGCCCCAGCCCAGCCTTAACTGAGCCCCAGCCCCAGACCCAACCCTAGCACTAACCTTAACCATAACCCTACCCCCAAAATCCAAACCCCAACCCTAACCCTAGCCCTAACCTTATCCCAAACCTGACCCTAACCCCAACCCCAACCCCCAACACTAACCCCTAAACCCCAACCCTAATCCCAACCCCCAACCTCAACCCAAAACCCTAACCCCAGCCCCAGCCCTTATCCTATCCCTAGCTCTAACACTAACCCCAACACTAACCCCAACCCCAAACCCCAAACCCCAACCCTAACACAACCCCAACCCTATCCCTAAACCCAACCAATGCCCCTACCCCTACCTCTACCCCTATCCCTAAACCTAACACCTAATCATAAACATAACACCAGCCCTGACTCAAATGCTAACCCTAACCTTAAACCCTAACACTAACCTTAACCCCTAACCCAAACTTTACACATAACCCTAACCCTAACCCTAACTGTAACCCTAACCCTAATCTTAACCCTAACTCGTCTAATCCTAACCCCAAACCTACTACTACCCATCTACCTACCCTTATCACCAACCCTAAACCTGACCCTAATCCCAACCCCTACCCCAACCCCAACCCCCAACCCTAACCCTAACCCCAAACCCAAACCTAACCCTAACCGCAAACCTAACCCCTAACCCCCGACCCCAACCCCTAACCCCTAACCCTAATCCTAACCCCTAACCCTAACCCCTAACACTAAACCCCAACCCTAACCCTAACAATAAACCTAATAGTAACGCTAACCTTAACCCTAAACCTAAACCCAACGCCAACACTACCCCTAACCCTACCATAACCCCAACCCCAGCCCCAGGCCCAACTCTAACCCTAACACTAACTTTAACCCTAACACATATCCTAAGCCTAAGCTCTTGCCCAACCCAAACCATAAACCCCAACCCCAACCCCAACCCTAACCCTAATCCTAACCTTAACCCCAACACTATCCCTAACCCCAACCCCAACCCTAACCTTAAACCTTAAACATTAAACCTAATGCTATCCCAACTCTAACCCTAACCCTAATCCTATTCCTTATTCTAACTCTATCACTAAACCCCAAACCCTAACGCTAACCCTAACGCTAAACACTAACCGTAAACCCTAAACACTAACCCCAACCCAAATCCCCACAATCCCTAAACCTAACCATAACCCTAACGCCAAACCATTCCCCTACCCCTACCCCGAACCCCAACCGTAACCCCTAACCTAACCCTAACCCCCAACCCTAACAAAGCCTTAACCCAAACCCCAAAACTTAACCCCAAAACTAACCCTAATCTTAACCCTAACCCTAACCGTAATCATAATTCTAACCCTAACGTTAACTGTAACCCCAACCCTATCCCTAACCCTATCCCAAACCCTCACTTGTCTAACCCTAACCCTAAACCTACCCCTAACCCTAACCCTATCCATTCCCCTAACCCTAGCCCAACCCTAAACCTAACCTCAACCCTAACCCTAACTCGTCCAACCCTAACCCTACCACTAATCCTATGACTAACACTAACCCTAACCCTACCACTAAACCCCTAATCCCAACCCTAAGCCTAACCCTATACTCCAACCCTTACCCTAACCATAATCCAAACCTAACCCAACCGCTAACCCTAAACCTAACCCTAACCACAACCACAACCCTAACCCTAAACATACCCTAACCATAATCCAACCCCAACCCAACCCTAACCCCAACCCATAACCCTAACCCCTGAACCCCAACCCTAACCCTAACCCAACCATAACTCCTAACCTAACACTAACCCCCAACCCCAACCTCACCCTAACACTCTACCCCTAAACCTAACACTAACCCTATCCCTAAACCCTAATCCCTAACCCTAATCCTAACCCCAACCAAACCCCAAATAACCCCAACACTAACCCCTAACCCAACACTAACGCTAAACCTAACCCCTAACCCTAACCCCAACCCTAACACCAACACTAACCCGAACCCCAACCCTAACTCAAAACCCTACCCTAACCCTAAACCCTAACCCTAAACCTAACCCTAGCTTAGCCCCAACCTCCACCCCCAAGCACTAGTCTTAGGCCTAAACCTTCTTAGGCCTAACCCTACTCCTACCCTTAACCCGAACCCCAAACCCTAAACTCTAACCCCAAGACGAACCCCAACCCCAACCCAAACCCCAACCCCAACCCCAACACCAACCCTAGCTGTACCACAACCCCAACCCCAACCCCAACCCCAACCATAACCCCAATCCCAGCCCCTAACCCCAACCCCAACCTAAACCTAACCCCAACCCTAACCCCCAAAACTAACCCCAACCCCAACCCCTAGCCCCCAACCCTAACCCTAACCCTAACCCCAACCCCTAACGCTAACCCTAAACCCAAACCCTAACCCCAACCCTAACCCCAACCCTAACCCCAACACCAACACTAACCCTAAGACCCAACCCTAACCCCACCCAACGCCAACCCCTAACCCCAAGCCCTACCCCAAACCTAATCCTAACCTAACCCTAAACCTAACCCCTAACCCTAACCCTAACCGTAACACTAAACCTAATAATAACACCAACTTTAACCCCAAACCCAACCCCAACGTCAGCCCCACCCTAACCCTAACCCTAGCCCTAGGCCCTCAATCCCTAACCCCTAACCCTAACTTTAACCCTAACACATATCCTTAGCCCAAACTCTTCCCAACCCCTAACCCTAAACACTAACCCTAACCTAACCCCCAATCCCTAACCCCAACCTTAACCCAACACTATCGCAAAACCTAACCCCAACCCCCAACCCTATCCCTACCCTTAGCTCTAACCATAACCGTAACCCTAAACACTAATCCTACCTTAGCCCCAGCTCCAGGGCCTCTCTCAACCCTAGCACTAGCTCCCAGTCCTAAACGAACCGCAGCCCGAACCATAACCCCTAACCCTAACCCTAACACTAAACCTAACGCTAACCCTAACGCCAACCCTAACCCTAACCCTAACCTCAACCTAAACCTAACCCCTAACCCCTAAACATAACCCCAACCCTAACCATAACCCCAACCCCCAACCCTAAACCCAACCACAATCCCAACCGTATCCCAAACCCCAATCCCAAACCTAACCCCAAACCAACCCCTAACCCCAACACCAACCCCAACCGTAAACCCCAACCCCTAACCCAACCCCTAACCCCAACCGCAACCCCAAGCCCCAACCCTAACCCTAACACAAACCCAACACCTAACCCCAACCCCCAACCCTAACCCCCTAACCTACACCTAACCCTAACGCCCAACCCTAAACCCAGACCCTGAACCTGGCTAACCCTAAACCCCAACCCTAAACCTAACCTTACCCCTAAACCCCAACCCTACCCCAACCCTAAACCCTAATCCTAACCCCAACCCCAACCCCAACCCTAACCCCAACCCCTAAAACCCCTAAACCCTAACCCTAACCCTAACCCCTAACCCTAACCCTAACCCTAACTAAAACCCCTAATCCTAACCCTAACCCTAAACCAAACCCTAATCCGAACCCCAACCCTAACACTAACCCTAACCCCAACCACAGCCCTAGGCCTAACCATAAATCCAACCCCAAACCAAACCCTAACTGTAAACCCAAACCTAACCCCTAAACAAAACCCCCTAACCATAACCGTAACCCAAACCCCTAACCCAAACCCTTCTAACCCTAAACCTAAGAGTAACGCTAACCACAACCCGAACCCCAACCCTAACCCTAAACCTAACCCCTAACCCTAACCTAACCCCAAGACCTAACTCCAACCCCAACACTAACCTTAACCCAACCCCAACCCTATCCCTAACCTGAACCCCAACCCCAACCCACACATAACTTTAACCCTACCCCTGCCCCACACCCCAACCCTAAACCCAACCCAACCCCCACCCCTACCCCCAGCCCCAGCCCAGCCTTAACCGTAGCCCCAGCCCCAGACCTAACCCCAGCACCAACCTTAACCATAACCCTACCCCCAAAATCTAAACCCCAACCCTAACCCCAACCTTATCCCAAACCTGACCCCAAACCCCAACCCAACCCCCTAACACTAACCCTAAACCCCAACCCCAATCCTAACCCTAACCCTAACCCAAACCCCTAAGCCCAGCTCCCAGCCCCTTATCCTATCCCTAGCTCTAACACCAACCCCAACACCAACCCCAACCCTAAACCCCAAACCCCAACCCTAACACAACCCTAACCCTATCCCTAACCCCAACCAATGCCCCCAACCCTACCTCTACCCCATCCCTAAACCCAACACCTAATCATAAACATAACACCAGCCCTGACTCAAACGCCAACCCCAACCTTAAACACCAACACTAACCTTAACCCCAACCCAAACTTACACATAACCCCAACCCTAACCCCAACCGTAACCCTAACCCTAACCTAACCCTAACTCGTCCAACTCCTAACCCTAAACCTACTACTACCCATCTACCTACCCTTATCCCTAACCCTAGCACAACCCTAACCTTAAAACAAATTCTAACCTTAACCACCACACCTATCCCTACACCTACTCCTAACACTAACCCTAACATTAAACTTAACCCTATCCCTAAACTCCTAAACCCCAACCCTAACCCTAACCCCAAACCCAAGAGTAATGCTATCCCTAACCCCAACCCCTAACACCTAACCCTAACGCTAACTCCTAAACCTAACCTAACCCTAACCCTAAACCCTAACACTAACCCCCTAACCCCTAAACCTAATCCTAACCCCTAACCTTAACACCAACCTAAACCTGACCCCAATCCCACCCCTTACCCTAACCCCAACCCCAACCCTAACCCTAACCCCAAACCTAAACCTAACCCCAACCGCAAACCCAACCCCTAACCCCGACCCCAACCCCAACCCCAACCCTAATCCCAACCCCCTAACCCTAACCCTAACACTAAACCCCAACCCTAACCCCAACAATAAACCTAATAGAAACGCTAACCTTAACCCTAAACCTAACCCCAATGCCAACACTACCCTAACCCTACCATAACCCTAACCCTAGCCCTAGGCCTAACTCTAACCCTAACACTAACTTTAACCCTAACACATATCCTAAGCCTAAGCTCTTGCCCAAACCCAACCATAAACCCTAACCCTAACCTAACCCCAATCCCTAACCCCTAACCTTAACCCTAACACTATCCCTAACCCTAACCCTAACCCTAACCTAAACCTTAAACATTAAACCTAA
>CAKJTW010000546.1:0-43110 GCA_917880005.1 Nanger dama | reverse complement strand
AAACTGTAACCCTAATCCCAAACGCTAACCCTAACACAAAACCTAATCCTTACCCTAACCCCAGCCCTAACACTAACCCTATCACTAGCACTATACCCATTCCTAACCCTTACCCCTAATCCCAAAACCTAACCCTTACCCCTAACCCTAACCTAAACTCACCCCTAACCCTAACCTCACCCTAACTCTAACCCTAAACCCCAAACCCAAAACTAACTCAAACCAATTCTAAACCTAAACCTAAGTCCAACCCATACACCTACCCCTACACTTATCCCCTAACCTTAACCCTAACCCATTTCCTATACTGTAATCCCCAACCTATACCTAACCCTAAACACGAACCTTAATCCTAACCATAACACAAAACTAACCCTAACCCTAACCCCAACCACTAACCGTAACCCTAACCCTATCCCTAAACCTAATCCCTAACACTACCCCAACCCTAAACCTAACCATAACCCTAACCTCAACCCTAACTCCAACCCATACCACTACCTCTAACCCCTAAACCTAAACCCTAAACCTATCCCTAAACCTAATGCCTAACCCTAACCTAACCTAAACACTAACCATCACCTAAACATAACCCAAACATAACCCTAACCCTAACCCCTAACCCTAACCCTAACCCTAACCCCTAACCCTAACACTAACCCCTAACCCATCCGCAACCCTAAAGCTAACCATACCCCAACACCAACCTAACCCCAACCCCTAACCCTTTTCTAACCCTCAACCCTAACCCCTCAACACCTCTTCTAACCCTAACGCTAACAGTAACGCTAACCTTAATCCTATCCCTAAACCCAACCCCAACCCTAAACCTAAACATACTCCCACCCTAGACCTTACCACAACACTAACACTAACCCTAATCCTAACACCAACTCTAAAAACCTAACCTTAACCCTAAAACTAAACCCCAACCCCAACCCCTAACCCTACCCCAGACGGAGCCCCAGCCCCAGCCCCCAGCACTAATCCCTTCCCTAACCCTATTCTTAGGCCCAACCCTACACCCACCATGAATCCCAACTCAAACCCCAAACCCCAACCCTAAAACTAACCCTCAACTCTTACCAACCCCAAACCTAACCCTAATACTAACCTCAACCCATATCCCTACCTATACACCTAACCCCAACCAAACCCTACCATAAACCTAATGCTAACCCTAACCCTAACTCTAACCCTAACCCTAACACTAACACTAACTGAAACACTAACCCTAACCCTAACCCTAACCCTAACCCTGACTCTGACCCTGACCCTAACACCAACCCCAACCCCAACCCCAACCCCAAACCTAACACTAACACTAACTCTAATCCCAACCTAGCCCAACCCCAACATGAACCCCCAACCCTAAACCCTAATCCCAACACTAACACTCAACCCCATTCTAACCCTAACATTAACTCAAACCCATACCCCTACACCTACCCCTATCCCCTAACCCTAACCCTAACCCTATCCCTAAACCCTAATCCCTAACCCTAACCCTAACCCCAAACACTAACCCTAACCCTCAACCGTAACCCAAACCCTAACCGTAAACCTAACCCTAACCCCTAACCCTAACCCTAACCCCATGCCACACCTAACCCTAACCTAACCCTAACCTAACACCAAAGGTAACCAAAACCCTAACACTGAACCCTAATTCTCACAATAACCCTAGCCCCAGCCTCAGCCCCAGCCCCAGCCTAGCCCTAGCCCTAACCCTCTCCCTAGCCCTAACCCCAATACTAACCTATCCCAAACCATGAACCCCAACCCTAAACCCTAATCAAACCCCCAACACATACCCCTACCCCTAACCGCACCCCTAACCCTAACCATGACACAAACCCCAACCCCTAAACCCTAACCCTAATCCTGAACCCTAACCCCAACACTAACCCTAACCCACCCCTAACCCTAACCCTAACTCCAACCCAAGCCCCTACCCCTACCCCTATCCCCTAACACTAACCCCAACCCTAAACCTAAACCTCAATCCCTAACCCTAACCCTAACCCAAAACACTAACCCTAACCCTAACCATAACCCAAATCTAACCCTACCCTAACCCTAATCACTAACCCTAACCCCTAACCCTAAACCCTGAACCTAACACTAACCCTAACCCAACTCTAACCCCAACCCTAACCCCTAAACCTATCCCTTACGCTAACTCTATCACTAAACCCTAAACCCCAACACTAACCCTCATGCTAAACGCTAACCCTAACCCAAATCCTTACACCACCCTAAACCTAACTGTAACCCTAACCCAATCCATTCCCCTACTCCTACCCCAAACCCGAACCGTAACCCCTAACCTAACCGTAACCCTAACCCTTAATTTTAACACAAGCCATAACTCTAACACTAAACCCCTAACCCTAACACTAACCCTAACACCAACGTTAATCCTAACCCTAACCCCAACCGTAACCCCAAACCTAACCTAACCCAAACCCTAACATTAACCCTAACACTAACACTAACCCTATCCCTAACCCTAAACATAAACCCTAACCCTAACCCCAACCTAGCCTGACTCTAGCCATAGTACTAGAACTAGCCCTAGGCCTAACCCTATCCTTAAGCCTCAACCCTAACACTACCCTTAACCCTAACCCTAAACCCCAACCCCTAACCCAAAACTAACCTAACCCTAACCCAACCCTAACCAAACCATAACCCTAACTCCAACCCATACCCCTACCCTTACCCCACCGCTAACCCTAACCAAACCCTAACCCTAACCCCTAACCCCAACACTAATGCTAACCCCTAACCCTAAACCTAATCCTAACCCTAAACCTAATCCTAACCCCAACCCCAACCCTAACACTAACCCTAACCCTAACACTAACCCTATCCCTAACCCTAACCTCAAACCCTAACCCTAACCCTAACCTAAAAATAACCCTAACCCTAGTCTAGCCCTAGCCCTACCCCTAGCACTAGCGGTAGTCCTAACCTTAGCCTTAGGCCTAACCCGACCCCTACCCCTAACCCTAAACCTAAACCCCAAACTCTAACCATAAAACTAACCCCTAACCCTACCCAAACCTAACCCAAAAACCTAACCCTAACCACTACCCATACCCCCACACTTACCCCAACCCCTACCCCTAACCTTAACCCCAACCCTAACACTAACCCTACCCCTAACTCTATTTTAACCCTAGCCCTAAACCTAAACCTACCCTAAACCAAAACCTAACCCTAACCGCAACACAACACCTACCCTACCCCCTACCCTACACCAACCCTAACCAAACCCTAACCCTAACCCTACTGCTAAACCTAACACTAAACCAAAAATTACACTAACCCTAAACCTAATCCTAACCTAACCACAATCCTAACACTAACCCTAACACTAACCCTATCACTAAACCTAACCCTAAACCTAACCCCAACCCTAACCATAACTTGTCTAACCCTAACCCTAAACCTACATCTACCCCCTAACCCTATCCCTATCCCTAACCCTAACACAACCCTAACCATAACCCTAGCCCGAAACCTAACCCTAACTCTCTAACAATAACCCCAAAACATTCCCTAACCCTAACCCTACCCTTAATCCTAGCCATAACCCTAACCCTAACCCTATCCGTAAACCCCTAATCCATAACCTTAACCCTAACCCCAACCGTAAACACTAAACCTAACCCTTACCATAACCCATACCTAACCCTAACCCATAACCCTAACCCTAACCCCAACCCCATCCCCAACCCCAACCGTACCTAACTATAACCCAACCCTAACCCTATCCCTAACCCCTAACCCTAACCCTAACCTTAACCCTAAAGTTAACCCTTACCCCAACCCCAACACTAACCCTAACATTAACCCTAACCCTAACCCTAACCATAAACCCTAACCCCAACCCTAAACTCTAACCCTCACCCTAACACTAACACTAACCCTAACCCTATCCCTAAGCCTAAACCTTAACTGTAACCCCAACCCTAAACACTAACCCTACACCCTATCTAAAACCTGGAACCCTAACCCTAACCCTAACCCAACCCTAACCCTAACCCTAACCCAAACCCCAACGCATAAGCAGCTACCCCTAACCCTAACCCTAACCCCTAACCCTAAACCTGACCCAAATCCCAACCCTAAACCCTAACCCTAACCCTAACCCTAAACCTAAACCCTAACCCTAACCCTAACTCTAACCCAACCCTAACCCTAACCCTAACCCTAACCCAAATCCCTACCCTAACTTTATCACTAAACCCTAAACCCTAACACTAACCCCTAACCCTAAACACTAACACTAACCTAATAACTTATACAACACTAAAACTAACCGTAACCCTAACCCCAACCCATTCCCTACACCTACCCCTACCCCGAACCTTAACCATAACCTTAACCCTAAACTAAACCTAACCCTAACCCCAAACCCATAACCCTAACTCTAACCCTAACTCAACCCTAACACTAACTGTAACCCTAACCCTAACACTAACCCTAACCCTATGGTAACCGTAACCCTAAACCTAATCCTCAACTTGCCTAACCCTAACTGTAACACTAACCCTAATCCTAACCCTAAACCCAACCTCAACACTAAACTTAAACCTACCCTAACCCTAAACCTAACACTAACCCTAACCATAACCCAATCCTAACCCCTACCCCAAGCCTAACCCCTAACCCTAACCCTAAACCTTACCCTAAACGAAAGCTCTCTAACCCTAACCCCAAGAGTAACGCTAACCCTAACCCTAACCCCTAACCCCAACCCTAACCCCAGCCCTAACCCTAACCATACCATAACCCTAACCCTATCCCTAACCCTATTCTAACTCTAACCCTAAACCAAACGCTTTGAACCCTAACCCTAACCGTACTCTAACCCTAACCCTAAACCTAACTCTAACCCTAATCCTAACCCTACCCCAACCCCAACTCTAAATCTAACCTACCCTATCCATAAACCTAACCCCTAACCCCAACACCTACCCCTACCCATACCCCTACCCCTAACCCTAAACCAACCCTAACTGCAACCCTAATGCTAACTGTAACACTAACCACTACCCTAAACCTAACCCTAACCCTAACCCTAACCCAAACCCCAACCTATATTCCTACCACTAACCCTACCCCTATTCCTAACTCCTAACCCTAACCGTGAACCAAATCCCAACCCTAAACCCTAAACCTAACCCTAACCTCAACCCCAACACTACCCCCAACGGTACCCTAACCCTAACCCTAACCCTAACCCTACCCTATTCTAACCCGAACTCTAAACTAAACCCCTTCTGACCCTAACCCTAACTGTACCCTAAACCTAACCCCAACCCTAACACTAACCCTATCCCTAACCCTAACCCAAACCCTAACCATAACCCTAACCCTAACCATAACTCATCTAACCCTAACCCTAAACCTACACCTACCCCTAACCCTATCCCTATCCCTAACCCTAACACAACCCTATCCATAACCCTAGCCCGAACCCCAACCCCAACCCCTAACACTAACCCTAAAGCATTAAATAAACCTAACTCTACCCCTAATCCTAACCATAACCCTAACCCTAACCCTTCCGAAACTCTAATCCATAACCTCAACCCTAACCCTAACCGTAAACACTAACCCTAACCCTTACCATAACCCATACCTAACCCTAACCCATAACCCTAACCCTAACCCCAACCCCATCCTTAACCCTAACCCCACCCTAACAGTAACCTAACCCTAAACATATCCCTAACTCTAACCCTAACCCCAACCCTAAAGTTAACCCTAAACCCCAACCCCAACACTAACCCTAACTCTAACACTAACACTAACCCTAACCCTAACCATAAACCCTAACCCTAAACTCTAACCTCACCCTAACACTAACCCTAACCCTAACCCCTAACCCTAATCCAACCCTAACCGTAACCCTAACCCCAAACTCTAACCCTACACCCTATCTAAACCTGAAACCTAACCCTAACCCTAACCCAACCCTAACCCTAACCCTAACCCAAACCCCAACACATACAGCTAACCCTAACCCCAACCCTAACCCCTAACCCTAAACCTGACCCAAACCCTAACCCTAAACCTGACCCTAACCCGAACCCTCAGCCCTAACCCTAACCCTAACCCTAAACCTTAAACCATAACCCTAACCCCTAACCCAACCCCAACCCTAACCCTAACCCCAACCCTATCCCCCAGCCCCCTAACACCAGCACTAAACCCTAAACCCTAACACTAACCCTAACCCCAAACACTAACACTAACCCCAACCCCAAACCACAATAAAACTAACCCTAACCCTAACCCCAACCCATACCCCTAACCCTAACCCTAACCCGAACCAACCCATAACCCTAACCCTAAACCTAACCCTAACCCTAACCCATACCTAACCTAACCCTAACCCATAACCCTAACCTAACCCCTAACCCAACCCTAACACTAACCGTACCCTAACCATAACCCTAACCCTAACCCTATTCTAACTGTAACCCTAAACCTAATCCTCAACTAACCCTAACCCTAGCTGTAACACTAACCCTAACCTATCCCTAACCCCAACCCCAACCCTAAACCTAAACCTACCCAAACCTAAGCCTAACACTAAACCTAACCCTAACCCCAACCCTAAACCTAACCCTAACACTAACCCTAACCCTAACCCTAAACCCCAAACTCCTAACCATAAACCTAACCCCAACACTAACCAACCCTAACCCTAACCTAGCCCTAACCCTAACCCTAAACCTAACCCCAACCCATGCCCCTACACCTAACCGTAACCCTACCCTAACCGTAATCCAACCCCCACCAACCCTAACCCCTAACCTAACCCCTAACCCCAACCCTAACCACAACCCCTAACCCTAACCCTAAACCTAACACTAAAACCTAAAACTAACACTATCCCTAACCCTAATTCTAACCCTAACCATAACACTAAACCTAAACCCTAAACCCTAACCCTAACCCTAACCCTATCCATTGCTAACCCTAGCCCTAGACTCCAACCCATACCCCTACCCCTAACCCCTAACCATAACCCCTAACCCTAACCCTAACCCTAAACCCTAACACTAACCCTAACCTAACCCCTAACCCTAATACCCTAACCTAAACCTAACCCTATCTAATGCTAACCCTAACCCTAAACCTCTTCCTAACCCTAAACCTAACAGTAATGCTAACCCTAACTCTAACCCTAACCCAACCCCAACCCTAGCCTTAACACAACCCTAACCCTAAACCTAACCGTAACCCTAACCCTAAACCCAAACCTAACTCTAAACACTTACCCTAACCCTAGTCCTAGCACCAAGCCCCTAACCCTAACCCTTGCCTAACCCTAACATAACCCTAACCCAGCCATAACCCTAACCCTAACCCAAACCCCAACACATATCCCTACCCCTACCCCTAACCCCTAACCCTAAACCTAAACCCCAACCACAACCCTAACCCTAACCAAACCAAACCATAACCCAAAGCCTAACCCTAACCCTAAACCTAACCCTCACCCTAAACCTAACACTAACCCTAACAGTAACACTAACCGTAACCCTAACCCCTAACACTAATCCTAACCCTAAACCTAACCCTAACCCTAAACCTAATCCTAAACCCTAACCCTAACCCGAACCCTAACCCAAACACTAACCCTAACCCTAACCCTAGCCACAGCACCTTAGCCCTAGCCCTAGCCCTAACCCTAATCCTAAACCATATCCCTAACCCTAACCCTTACCCCCAACCCTAACCCTAACCCAAGCCCTAACCCTAACAACAACAACACTAACCCTAGCCCCTAGCCACTAACCCTAACCCCAACCACTAAACCCTAACCCTAACCCTAAACCTAACCCAACCCTAACCCAATACTAACCCTAACACTAACCTCAACCCCTACCCCTACTACTACCCCAACCCTAACCCTAACCCTAACCCCTAAGCACTAAGCCCTAAACCTAGCCCCAACCCCTACCCCCAACCCTAAACTAAACCTAACCATACTAAAACCTTAAACCAAACCAATACCTCTACCTTAAATCCTAACCCCTAACCGTTGCCCTAATACCCTAACTCTAACCCTAATACTTTCTAACCCTAACTTAAACCCGAACCCTAACCCAACCCTAACCCTAACTGTAGCCCTAACCCTAAACCCTAACCCTAACCCCAAACCCAACCTAAACCTAACCCTAACCACTAACCCTAACCTTAACCCTAGCCCCTAAACCCAAACACTAACCCTAAACCTAATCCTAACCCTAAACACTAACCCTAACCCTAACCCCTAACCCTAACCCAACCTTAACTCTAAACCTAACCCTAACCCTAACCCTAACCCTAAACACTAACCCCAACCACTTACTCCTAACCCCTAACCCTAACCCCTAACCCTAAACCTAACCAAAACCCTAACCATAACCCTAACCCTAACTCCTAACCCTAAACCTTAAACCCTAACCCTAACCCTAAACCCTAACCCCAAAAATAACCCTAACCCAAACCCTCACCTAACCCCAACCACTAAAACTACCCCTATCCCTAACCCTGAACCAAAACACCTACCCTATCCCTAATCCTAACCCAACCTAACCCCAACCCTAACCCAAACCCCTAAAACTAACCCTAACCATAACCCTGACCCTAAACCCTAAACCCTAACCCTAACCCAAACATAACACTAAACCCTACACCCACCCCTGACCCTAACCCAAACCCTAACCCTAACCCTAAATGCTAACCTATCCCGAACCCTACCCTAATCGTAACCCTAACCCTAAACCTTTTAACCCTAACCCAACCCCAACCCTAAACCTAACCCCTAACCCCAACCCCAACCCTAACCCTAACCCTACCTAAACCTAACCCTAACCCTAACCCTAAACCTGAACCGTAACACTAACCCTAATCCAACCCCTACCCCCAACCCGATTCCTAACCCTAACCCTAACCCTGACCCCTAAATCTAACCCTAAACCTAACCCCATCAAAACCCTAACCATAACCCTAACCCTAAACCCTAACGCCCACACGCTAACCCTAACCCTACCCCCTAACCCTAACCCTAACGGACCTAAACCCTAACCCTAACCCCAACCCAAACCCCTAACCCTAACCCCAACCCTAACCCTAACACTAACCCTAAACCCTAACCCTAACCCTAACCCTAACCCCTAACACTAACCCTAACACTAAACCCTAACCCTAATACTAACCCTAACCCCTAACCCTAAACCCTCAAACCTAAACCTAACCCTAACCCAAACCCAAACCCTAACCCTAACCCGAACCCTAGCCCCAACCCTAACCCTAACCCTAAACCTAACCCTAACCCCAAACCTAACCCCAACCCCAATCCTAACCCTAGCAACCCTAACCCTAAACTTAACCCCAACCCTAACCCCTAAACCTAACCCTAGACCTAACACTAGCCCTAACCCTAAACACAATCCCTAGCCCTAACCCTAACCCTAACACTAACCAAAACCCTAAACCCTAAACCCAAACCCTAACCCTAAACCTAGCCCAATGCAACCCTAACCCTAAAACCCAACCCCTAACCCTAACCCTACCCCTAACCCCTAACCCTAACCCTAACCCTAACCCCTAACCCTAACCCTAACCCTAACCCTAACCCTAACCCTAGCCCTAACCCTAACCCAACCCCACCCTATCCCTAACCCTAACCCAACCCTAACCCAAACCCTAAACCCAACCCAAACCCGAACCCAACCCCTAACCCTAACCCTAACCCTAACCACAACCCCTAACCCTAACCCTAACCCTAATACCCTAAACCAAACCCTAACCCTAACCTTAGCCCTAGCCCTAAACCTAACCCTCTCCCCTAACCCTAAAACTAACCCTAACCCTAACCCTAATCCCAAAACCTCAACCCAAACCCTAACCCTAACCCAACCCTAAACCTAACCCTAACCCAAACCCCAACTGATAACCCTAACCCTAACCCTAACCCATAACCCTAACTGAGACCCACACCCTAAACACAAACCCTAACCCCTAACCCTAAACCCTAAACCTAACCCTAACACCTAACCCAACCCTAAACCCTAACCCTAACCCTAACCCTCACCCCGCCTAACCCAACCCTAACCCTAACTGTAACCCTCAACCCAAACCCTAAACCCAACCCTACCCCTAACACTAACCCTAACCCTAACCCTACCCCTAACCCTAACCCTTAACCCTAACACTGACCCAAACCCTAACCCAAACCCTAACCCTACCCTACCGTAACCCTAACCCCTACCCCTGACTCAACCCTAACACTAACCCTAACCCTAACACTAAACCCTAACCCTAACCCCTAATCATCCCCTAACCTAAAACTAACCCTAACCCTAACCCTAACCCTAAACCCTAAACCCTAACGCTAACCCTACACACTAACCCTAACCCTAACCCTAACACAACCCAACCCAAACCCTAACCCTACCAAACTAACCACAACCCTTCTAACCCAAACCCTAACCCCAACCCTAAACACTAACCCTAACAGTAAACGCTAGCCTTAAGCCTGCCCTAGCCGCAACCCCAACCCCTAACCACAACCCACACCTAACCCAAACCATAACCGCAATCCGTAAACCTAACCCAACCCTAACACTAACCCTAACACCTAACCCTAACCCTAACCCTAAACCTAACCCTAACCCTAACCCCAAACCCAACCCCTACCCTAGCTACCCCTAGCCCTAACCCTAACTTAACCTTAGCCCAAACCCTAACCCTAACCCCTAACCCTAACCCAATCCTAACCCTAACCCTACCCCTAAATCCTACCCCTAACCCTAACCCAAAACCTAACCCAAACCTAACCCAAAACCTAACCCAAACCGTAACCCATACGCCTAACCCTACCCTAACCCCAAACCCAACCAAACCCTAACCGCTAACACTAATCCCCAACCCTAACACTAACCCTACCCTAACTGTAACCCCAAACCCCAACCCCTCTAACCCTAACCCTAACACTAACGCTAACCCTAACCCTAACCCTCCTAACCCCAACCCCAACCCTAAACCTAAACCCTGACCCTAACTCTGACCCTAGCATAGCCCCAGCCATAGTCCCAACACTAGCCCTAGGCATAATCCCATCCCTAGGCCTAACCCTACCCCTACCCTTAACCCTAATCCTAAACCCTATATCCTAACCCTAAACTAACCCTAACCCTATCCCAACCCTAACACAAACCCTAACCCTAACCCCAACCCATACCCCTGACCTTACCCCTACCCCCTACCCCTAACCCTTACAAAACCCTAACCCTAATCCTAATACTAACCCTATCCCTAATCCTACCCCTAAACCTAATCCTAACCCTAACCCTAACCCCAATCCTAACACTAACTCTAACACTAACACTAACCCTATCCCTAACCCTAACCCTAACCCTAACAAAACCCCTAACCCTAACACTAACACTAACCCTAACCCTAAAACTAACCTAGCAATAACCCCAACCCTAATCCTAACCCTAACCCCAATTCTAAACCTAACCCTAACCCCAACCCGAACCAAAACCCCTAACCCTACCCCTAAACCTAACACTAACCCTAAAACTAACACTATCCCTATCCCTAATCCTAACCTAACCATAACACTAAACCTAAACCCTAAAACCCTAACCCTAACCCTAACCCTATCCCAATGCTAACCCTAACCCTAACTCCAACCCATACCCCTACCCCTAACCCCTAACCCCTAACCCGAACCCCCCTAACCCTAACACTAACCCTAACCCTAACCCTAAACCCTAACACTAACCCTAACCTAACCCTAACCCTAATACCCTACCTAAACCTAACCCTATTCTAATGCTAACCCTAACCCTAAACCTAACAGTAACGCTAACCCTAACCCTAACCCTAACCGCAACCCCAACCCTAGCCTTAACTCTACCCTAACACTAAACCTAACCATAACCCTAACCCTGAACCCTAACCTTACACTAACACTAGCCCTAGCCCTAGCCCTAGCACGAGCCCTAGACCTAACCCTCTCCCTAGCCCTAACCCAAACAATAACCATAACCATTAACCTAACCATAACCCTAACCCTAATCCTAACACATCCCTAACCATAACCCTAACCCAAACCCCAACACATACCCCTACATCTAACCCTACCCCTAACCCGAACCCCTAACCCTAACCTTGACCAAAACCCTAACCCTAAACCCTAACCCTAACCGTAACCCTAAACTTTAAACCTTAAACCTAATACTATCCCAACTCTAACCCTAACCCTAACCCTATCCCTTACCCTAACACTATCACTAAACCCCTAAACCCTAACACTAACCCTAACGGTAAACACTAACCCTAACCCAAATCCTTCCAAACTTTAAACCTAACCGTAACCGTAACCCCAACCCATTCCCCTACCCCTTTCCCAAACCCTAACCGTAACCCCTAACCTAACACTAACCCTAACCCCTAACACTAACACAAGCCTTAACCCTAACACTAAAACGTAACCCTAAAACTAACCCTAACCCTAACCCTAACCCTAACTCTAACCCTAACCCTAACTGTAACAATAACCCTATCCCTAACCCTATCCCAAACCCTCACTCGTCTAACCCTAACCTTAAACCTACCCCTACCCCTAACCCTATCCATAACCCTAACCCTAACCCAACACTAAACCTAACCTTAACCCTAACCCTAACTCGTCCAACCCTAACCCTACCACTAATCCTGACTAACCTTGACCCTAAACTTAATCCCTAACCATAACCCTAACCCTAAACATTAACCCTAACCCTAACCATAATCCAAACTTAACCCTAACCCCCAACACTAACACTAACCACAACCACAACCCTAACCCTAAACATACCCTAACTCTAACCTAACCCTAACCCTAACCCTATTCTAACCCTAACCCTAAAACTAAATCTCTTCTAACCCTAACTCTAACAGTAATGCTAACCCTAATCCTATCCCTAACCCCAACCCCAACCCTAAACCTAAACCTACCCTAAGCCTCAACCTATCCCTAACCGTAAATCTAAGCCCAACCCTAACACTAACCCTAACCCTAACCCTAACCTCAACACTAACCCTAACCTAGCCATAGCCCTACCCCTAGCACTAGCCCTAGCCCTAACTCAACCCTAAATTTAACCTTAACCCTAAACCCCAAACGCTAACCCTAAAACAAACCCCAACCCTAATCAACCCTAAACCAAACCCTAATCCTAACCATAACCCATACCCCTACCCTTACTCCTACCCCTACCCCTAACCCTAACCAAACCCTACCCTAACCCTAACACTAACCCTAACCCTAACACTAACGCTAAACCTAATCCTAACACTAACCCTAACCCCAACCCTAACACTAACACTAAACTGAACCCTAACCTAACTCAAAAACTTAACCCTAACCCTAAACCCTAACTCTAACCCCAACCCAAGCCTAGCCCTAGCCCTACCCCAAGCACAAGCCCTAGGCCTAACCCTTTCCTTAGGCCTAACCCTACTCCTACCCTTAACCCTACCTCTAAACCCTAAACTCAAAACCTAAGACTAACCCTAAACCTAACCCAAACCCTAACCCAACCTCAACACTAACCCCTAACTGTACCCTAACCATAACCCTAACCCTAACCCTATTCTAACCCTAAATCGAAACCTCTTCTAACCCTAACCCTAACCATACCCTAACCCTAACCCTAACCCTAACCTTATCCTTTACTCTAACTCTATCACTAAACCCTAAACTCTAACACTAACACTAACCCTAACCCTAAACACTAACCCTAACCCTAATCCTTACACAACCCTAAACCTAACCATAACCCTAACCCCAACCCATTCCCCTACTCCTACCCATACACCGAACCCTAACCCTAAATCCTAAACTAACCCTAACCCTAACCATAACACCTACCCCTAACACAAACCTTAACACTAACCCTAAACCCTAACCCTAACACTAACCCTAAACCCTAACCCTAACCCTAACCGTAACCCTAACCCTAACCGTAACCCTAACACTATCCCTAACCCTAACACTAACTCGTCTAAACCTAACCCTAAACCTACCCCTACCACTAACCCTATCCCTACCCCTAACCCTAACCCAACCCTAACCCTACCGTAAGCCCAACCACAACACCTAACCCTACCTCTAATCTTAACCCTAATACTAAACTTAAACCTCTTCTAATCCTAACCCTAACAGTAATGCTAATCCTAATCCTATCCGTAACCCCAAACCTAACCCTAAACCTAAACCTACCCTAAACCTAAACCTAACCTCAACCCTTGCCCTAACCCCAACACTAACACTAAACATGACCCTAATCCTAACACTAAACCCTAACCCTAACACTAACCCTAACCCTAACTCCAGCATAACAATAACCCTAACCCTAAACCCCAACCCTAACACTACCCTAACCCAATCCTAACCCTAAACCTAACTCCAACCCATACCCCTACACCAACCCCTATCCCCTAACCCCTAACCCTAACACTAACCCTATCCCTAAACCTTAATCCCTAACCCTCACCCTAACCCTAACCCTAAACGTAACTCTAACTCTAACCCTAACCGTAACCCTAACCCTGTCCCTAACACTAACCCTAACCCTAATTTGTCTAACCCTAACCCTAAACCTACCCCTACCCCTAACCCTATCTCTACCCCTAACCCTAACCCAACCCTATCCCAACCCTAACATTAAATCGTCTAACCCTAACCCTAAACCAATGCAAACCCCTAAACGTACACCTAATCCTAACACTAACCCTAACCATAACACTAAATAAAACATCAACCCCTACCCTTAACCCTAACCCTAACCCTAACCCTATCCTTATGCCTAACCCTCCCCTCCCCTTAACCCTAACCCTAAACCATAAACCCTAACCCTGAAACTAACCCTAACCCTAACCTTAACCCAACCCTAACCCAAACCCTAACCCTACCGCAACCTTACCCCTACCCTTACCCCTACCCCTACCCCTAACCCTAACCAAAGCCTAACTCTAACCCTAACACTAACCCTAACCCTAACCCTAACCCTAATCCTAATCCTAACCCCCAACCCCAACCCTAACCCTAACTGTACCCTAACTGAAACCTAACTCTAACCCTAACGCTATTCTAAACCTCACTCTAAACTTAAACCTCTTCTAACCTTAACCCTACCAGTAATGCTAACCCTAATCCTATCCCTAACCCCAACCCCAACCCTAAACCTAAACCTACCTTAAACCTAAACCTAACCCTAACCGTAAACCTAATCACAACCCAAACCTTAACCATAACCCTAACTCTAAAACCTAACCCTATCCCTAAACCTAACTCTAAAACCTAACCCTAACTATCCCCAAACCCTACCCCACCCTTAACCCTAACCCTAAACAATAAACCCTAACCCTAAAACTAACCCTATCCCTAACCCAACCCTAACCCTAACCCCAACCCATACACCAACCCTTACCCCTACCACTACCCCTAACCCTTACCAAACCCTAACCCTAACCTTAATTCTAAATCTGACACTAACCCTAACCCTAAGCCTAACCCTAACCCTAACCATAACCCCAACCCTAACAGTAACCCTAACACAAACACTAACCCTTTCCCTAACCCTAACCCTAACCTAACCCTAACTCTAATACCCTAAACCAAACCCCAACCCTATTCTAATGCTAACTCTAAACATAAACCTCTTTCTAACACTAATCCTAACAATAACCCTAACCCTAACCCTAACCCTAACTCATCTAACCCTAACCCTAACCCTAAACCCTAACCCTAACCCTAACCCAAAATTATACCTAACACTAACAATGACCCTAACACCTAACCGTAAACCTAACCCTAACCAGAACCAGAACCCTAACCCTAACCCCAGAGTAAGACCTAGCCCTAACCCTAACCCTATCTGCAGCCCTAGCCCTAATCCTAACTCTTACCCTAACCCTAAACACTAAACCCAAAGCCTAACCCTAACCCAACCCTAACACTAACAGTAACCCCATCCCTAAACCCTAAACCCTAACCCTAACCCTAACCCTAATCCCTAAACCCTAACCCTAACCCAACCCTAAACCTATCCCTAAATCTTAACCCTAACACTAACCTAACACCAGCCCTAAATCCTAAACACTAACCCTAACCTTATACCGTAAACCTAACCCTAACCCTATTCTAACCCTAACCCTAAACCTAAACCTCTTATAACCGTAAACCCAACAGTAACGCTAATCCTAATACTAAAGCTAACTCCAACTCCAAACCTAAACCTAACCCTACCCTAACCCTATCCCTAACCCTAACCCTAAACTTAAACCCCAACCCTAACTGTAGAACTAGCCCTAGCCCTAAAAGTATCCCTAACACTAAACCTAACCCTAACTCTAGCCCCAACACTAAAAACTAACCCTAACCCTAACCCTAAACCTAACCCTAATCCTAACCCTAACTCTAAACCCCAACCCTAACCGCAAATGTAGCCCTAGTCATAACCCTAGTCCTAGCACTAGCCCTAGCCCTACCCAAGCCCTAGCCATAACCCTAACCCTAAACCCTATCCCAATCCCTAACCCTAAACCTAACCTAACCCTAACCCTTAATCCTAAACCCTAATCCTAACCCTAATACCCTAACCCCAACCCTAACCCTATCTAACCCTAACCCCAAACCTAAACCTCTTCTAACCCTAACCCTAACAGTAACGGTAACCCTAAACCCAACCCCTAACCCCAACCACAACCCTAACCCTAAACCTACCCTAACCCCAACCCCAACCATAGATCTAGTCCTAACTCTAACCCTAACCCTAACTTTAACCCTAACACCTATCCTAAGCCTAAACCCTTTCCCTAACCCTAACCCTAAACCCTAAACCCTAACCCTATCCATAACCCTAAAACTAAACACTAACCCTCACCGTAACACTAACCCTACCCTAACCCTAACTCTAGCCCTAGTCCTAACTCTAACCTTAACCCTAACTTTAACCCTAACACCCATCCTAAGCATAAACACTTTCCCTAACTCTATCCCTAAAACCTAACCGTAACCCTAACCTTAATCCTCAACACTAACCCTATCCCTAACCCTAACCCTAACCCCTATCCTTATCCCTACCCTAAACTCTAACCCTAACCATTACACTTAACACTAACCCTAACCATAGCCCTAGCCCCAGCCCCAGCCCCAGCCCCAGCACTAGCCCTAGTCCTAACCCTATCCCTATCCCAACCATAACCCTAACACTAACCCTAACCCCTAACACTAATCCTAACCCTAACCCCTATCACTAATCCTAACCCTAACCCCTAATCATAACTCTAACCCCACACTATAGCTTAACCCTGACTCTAACTCTACCCCTAAACCCTAAACCATAACGATAACCCTATCCCTAACCCAACCCTAACCCTAACTCAAATCCTAACCCTAACCCTAAACACAACCCCTAATCCTCTCCCTCCCCTTAAACCTAACCCTAACCCCAACCCTTACCATATCCCTAAACCCTAAACCCTTACCCCAACACTAAATACTACCCCTAGCTAACCCTAAACAAACCCTAACCCTAACCATAACCCCAACACTAACCACAACCCCTAACCCTATGCCTTCCTCTACCCCTAACCCCAACCCTAGCCTTAGCCCCAGCCCCAGCCCCAACAATATCCCTAGCCCTAGCCCCAAACCCAGCCCCCTAGCCCCAGCCCCAAACCCTAACCCCAACCCAACCCTAACCCAAACCCTAACTCTAACCCTAACCCTAACACTAAACCCTGAACACTAAACCCAACACTTAGCCTAAACGTAAACTCTAACCCTAAGAAACCCTAACCCAACCCCTAACCCTAACCCTAACCCTAACCACAACCCCCTAAACCTACCCCTAACCTTAAGCCTTACCCTAAACCAAACACTAACCTTATCCCTAAACCCTAAACCCTAACCCTAACCCTAACCAAAAACACTAACCATAACCCTCAACCAACAGTAACCTTAACCCTAACCTTAACACTAACCCCAACCCATACCCCTACCCGTACACCTACACCTAACCCTATCCCTAACCCTAACCCTAATCCTAGCCCTAGTCCTAACTCTAACCCTAATCCTAACTTTAACCCTAACACCTATCCTAAGCATAAACCCTTTCCCTAACCTTAACCCCTAACCCAAACCCAACCCTAACCCTAACCCCAACACTAAACCTAGTCCTAGACCCAACCCCAGCCCTAGTCTTAAACCTACCCCTAGCCCCAGCCCCAACCCCAGCACTAGCCCTAACCCTAACCCTAACCCCTAACACTAACACTTATCCCTAACCTTAACCTTAACCCTAACCATAACCTTAACCCCAACCATAACCCTAGCCCTAACTCGTTTAACCATAACCCCTAACCCTAAACCTACCGCGACCCCTAACACTAACCCATCCTTAACTCTAACTCTAACCCACACCATAACCACAACCCCTAACCCTACCGTTAACCCTAACTCTAACTCTAACCCTTATCCTATCCCTAAACCCTAAACCATCACCCCACACCTAACACTAACACTAAACACTAACCCTAGCCCTAACCCTAACCCAAACCTAACCCTAACTCTAACCTTAACACTAACCACAACCCCCAAACCTACCCCTAACCCTAGCCCTAACCTTATCAATAACCCTAGCCCTAGCCCCAATCCCTAGCCCTAGTCCCAACCATAGACCCAGCCCCAGCCCCAAACCCAGCCCTTCCCCTACGCCTAACCTTAACCCTAACCCCAAACCCTAACCCGTACCCCAACACTAGCCCTGGCCGTAGCCCCAGCCGTAGCCATAGCCCCAGCCCTAGTCCTGGCCCTAGACCTACCTTAAGCCTAACCCCAACCCTAACCCTAATTCTTAAACCCTACCACTAACCCTAACCCTATCCCTAACACAAACCTAACCCTAACCACAAACCATAACCGTACCTCTTCCCCCACACATAACCCTAACCCCTGACCCTAACCCTAACCCTAACCCAACCCTAACCCTAAACATAACCCTAAACCCTAACCCTAATACTAACCTAAAACTAACCGTAAATCCTAAACACTAACAGTAACCCTAATACCCTAAACCTAACCCTAACCCTATTTTAACCCTAACCCTAAACCTAAACCTCTTATAACCCTAAATCTAACAATAATGCTAACCCTAAAACTAAACCTAATCCCAACCCCAAACCTAACCCTAATCCTACCCTATCCCTAACCCTAACCTTAAAACCTATCCCTAACCCTAGCACTAGCCCAAGCCCCAAAATTATCCTTAGCCCCAAACCTAACCTAACCCTAACCTTAACCCTTACCCTAACCCTATCCCTAGCCCGAGCCTTAACCCCAGCCCCAGCACTGGCCCTAGCCCCAAAACTATCCCTTGCCCTAAACCTAACACTAACCCTAACCCTAAACCCTAAACCTAACCTCAACTCTAACCCAACCCTAAACCTAACTCTAACTCTAACCCCAACTCATAACCCTACCCCAACCCCTACCCCAAACCTAACCACTAACCCTAACCCTAACCTAACACCAACCCTAACTCTAAACCCTAACCCTAACCCTAACCATAACTCTAAAACCTAACCCTAACCCTAAACCCACACCTATCCCCAACCCTAACCCTTAATGCTAAACCCTAACACTAAAACTAACCCTAACCTTAACCCAACGCTAACCCTAAACATAACCCCAACCCATACCCCTACCCTTACCCCTACATCTACCCCTAACCCTAACCAAACCCTAACCCTAACCCTAACGCTAACCCTAACACTAACCCTAACACTAACCCTAACCGTATCCCTTACCCTAACTCTATCACTAAACCTTAAACACTAACACTAACCTTAACGCTAAACACTAAGCCTAACCCAAATCCTTACACAACCCTAAACCCATCCGTAACCCTAACATTAACCCATTTCCCTACCCCTACCCCGAACCCTAACTGTAACCCCTAACGTAAACCTAAACCTAACCCCTAACCCTAACACAAGCCTTAACCCTAACCCTAAACCCCTAACCATAACACTAACGCTACCCTAACCGTAACTGTAACCCTAACCCTAACCGTAACCCTAACCCTATCCCTAACCCTAACCCTAACCCTGACTTGTCTAACCCTAACCCTAAGACTACCCCTACACCTAACCTTATCCCTACCCCTACCTCTAACCCAACCCTAACCCTAAACCCAACCCTAACTTGTCTAATCCTAACCCTAAACCTAACCCCTACCCCCTAAGCCTAACACTAACCCTAACCATATCCATAACCCTAATCCCTAAACCTATCCCTAGCCCTAAACACAAACCCCAACCCTAACCATAACCCAAACCTAACCCTAACTCTAACCCTCTAACCCTAAACATAACCCTAACCCCAATCCCAACCTTAACCCTAAACGTACCAAACTGCAACCTAACCCCAAACGTAACCCTATTCTAATCGTAACCCCAAACCTAAACCTCTTTCTAACCCTAACCCTAACAGTAACGCTAACCCTAATCCTATTCTTAACCCCAACCCCAAACCTAAACCTAAACCTACCTTAGCCCTAACCCTAACCCTAACCCCAACCGTAAATCTAACCACAACTCTAACACTAACACTAACACTAACCCTAACTCTATCTCTAAAACCTAAACCTAACCCTAAACCTAAACCCAACCCTAACCCTAACACCAACCCCAACCCTAACCCTAACCCTAATCCTAAAGCTAACCCTAACCCTAAACCTAACCTCAACCCCAACCCTAAACCCAACCCCAACCGTAACCCCACACCAACCCTAACCCTAACATAACCCCTAACACTAACCCTAACCCCTAACCCTAAACCTAACGCTAACCCTAACCCTAAACCTAACCCTAACACTAACCCTAACAATAAACCTAACCCTAAACCCTGACCCCGACTCTGAAACTGACTCTGACCCTAACCCTAACCCTAACACCAACCCCAACCCTAACCCTAACCCCCCCAACCCAAACCCTAAACCCTAACACTAACCCTAACCCTAAACACTAACACTAACCCTAATCCTTACACAACAATAAAACTAACCGTAACCCTAACCCCAACCCATTCCCCACACCTACCCCTACCCCGAACCCTAACCATAACCGTAACCCCTAACCTAACACTAACCCTAACGCTAACCCTAACCCATAACCGTAACCCTAACCCTAACCCTAACCCTAAACCTAAACCCTAACCCTAACCCTAACTCCTAAATCTAACACTAACCCTAACCCTAACACCAACTCTAACCCTAACCCTAACCCCAACCCCAATCCCAACCATAACCCCAACCCCACCCTAACCCCAACCTCATCCCTAACCATATACCCAAACCTAACACTAACCCCAACCCCTAAACCTAATGCTAACGCTAACACTAATGATACCCCCAACCCTAAACCCTACCCTTGACCCTGACCCTAACCCTATACCAAACCCTATCACTAACACTAACCGTAACGCTAACCCTACACCCTAACCCTAACCCTAACCCTAATCCTAAACCCTAACTCTAACCCTAAAACTAAACCGTAACCCCAACCCTAACCCTAAACCAAACCATAACCCTAACCCTAAACCAAACCCTAACCCCTAACCCCTAACCCCCAACCCCAACCAAAATCCGAACCCCAACCCTAACCCTAACCCTAATCCCAACCCCAACCCTAACCCCAACCCCAACCCTAACCAAAACCTCAATCCCAACCCTAAACCCAACCGCAATCCCAACCCTAACCCCAAACCCAACCCTAACCCCAAACCCAACACTAACCCTAACCCCTAATCCCTAACCCTAACCCCTAACCCTAACACTAACCCCTAACCCTAACCCCTAACACTAACCCTAACCCCTAAACCTAAGTCTAACTCTAATCCTAACGCTAACGCTAATGCTAACGCTAACCCTAATGCTAACCCTAACCCTAAACCCCGACCCTGACCCCTGACCCCAACCCTAACCCTAACCCTAACTCTAACCCCAACACTAAGGATAACCCTAAACCCTAACCCCAAACCTAACTCTAACCCTAACCCTAATCCTAACCCCTAACGCCTAACCCTAACCCTAACCCTAACCAAAACCCCTAACCCTAACCCTAACCCTAACCTTAAACTCTAAAACCTAACACTATCCCTAACCATAACCCTAACTCTACAATAATCCTAAATCGTAACCCTAACCCTACCCCAACCCTAACCCCTAACCCCAAACCTAACCCCTAACCTAACCCCAACACTAACCCCAACCCCCAACCCCAACACTAACACTAACCCTAACACTAACCCCTAACGCTAACCCTAACCCTAACCCCAGCCCCAGCCCTAGCCGTAGCCCCCAACCACAGCCCTATCCCTAACCCTAACCCTAATACGAAACCCAACACTAACACTAACACTAACCCTAATCCCAAACCTAACCCTATCCCTAACCCAACCCCTAACACTAACCCCAACACTATCCTCAATCCCTAATCCTACCCTTACCCCTACCCCCTAACCCTAACCCTAGTCCTAGCCCTATCCCTAGACATAGCCCTAGCTTTAAACCCCAGCCGTAGCACTAGCGCCAAACCTAACCCTAACCCTAACCCAACCCTAACCCTAACCCTAACACTACCCCTCCACCCCTAATCCTACCCCCTACCCAAACGCCTAACCCTAATCCTAACCCCAACTCTAATCCTAACCATGCCCTAACCCCAACCCTAACCCTATTCTAACCCTAACCCCAAATCTAAACCTCTTCTAACCCTAACCCTAACAGTAACGCGAACCCCAACCCTTACCCTAGTCCCAACCCAAACCATAACCATGAACCTACCCTAACCCTAAACCTAACCCTAACCCCAAAACCTACCCCAAGCCTAACCCTAACACTGACACTAACCCTAAACCCAAACCCAAATCTAAAATAATCTTAACCCTAACCCTAACCAATAACAGTAACCCTAACCCCAAATCCTAACCCTAATTCTAACCCTAAACACTAACCCCAACCCTAAACTTTGCCCCAGCCGTAGCCCCAGCCTTAGCGCTAGCCCTGTCCCTAAACCTAGCTCTATCCCTAATCCTAACCCTACCCCTAACCCTAACCCCTAACCCAACCCTAACCCTAACCCTAAACCTAGCAACAACACAAACTGTACCCTTCCTCGTACCCCCTAACCCTAACCCCTGAACACTAACCCTAACCCTAACCCAACCTTAACCCTAACACTAACACTAACCTCAACCCCTAACACTACCCCCTATCCCTTACCCTAAACCTAAACCTAGCCCTAGCGTAAGCACTAAACCCAGCCCTACCATTACCCCTAACCCTAACCCCTAACCCAACCCTAACCATAACCGTACCTCTATCCCTAACCCTAATTTTCACACTGAACCCCAAACCCTAACCCTAACCCTAACCACAACCCCTAACATACCCCTTCCTCAACCCTAACCCTAACCCTAAACAATGAACCTAAGCCTTACCCTAAACCCTAACTCTAACCCTAAACTAACCTTAACCCTAAATCCTAAATCTTAAATCTAACCCTATTCTAACCATAACCCTAAACTTAAACCTCTTCTACCCTAACCCTAACAGTAACGTTAGCCACAACCCCAGCCCAACCCCTGCGCCTAAGCCTAAAGATAACCGTAGCCCTAGCCCTACCCCTAGCCCCTAAACCTAACCTAAACCCTAACCCAACCCTAACCCTAATCCTAAATCTATCCCTCACCCTATCTCTAAACCATAAACCCTAACCCTAAGCCCAACGCTAAACCTAACGCTAACGCTAAGCCCAACGCCAACCCGAACCCTAACCCCTACCCTAACCCTAAACTTAACACTAACCCTAACACGAAGCCTAACCCCTAACTCTAACCCTAACCATAACCCTAACCAATAACACTAACCCTAACCCCAAACCCTAAACCCCAACCCTATCCCTAACTCTAACCCTAACCCTAACCCTAACCGAAACCCCAACTTTAACACTAACCCTAACCCTAACCCCTAACCCCAACCCTAAACATACCCTAACCCCTAAACCCAACCTTAACCCCTGACCCTAACCCTAACCTAACCCTATTACTATCCCTAGCTCCAACCCTATCCATAGCCCTAACCCCTAACCCAACCCGAACCCTAACCCCCTAACCCTAACCCTAACCCCTAGCCATACCCCCTTCCCCTACCGCTATCCCTACTTCTACACATAACCCTAACTCCTAACCCTAACCCTAACCCTAGCCCTAAACCTATCCCTAACCCTAACCCTAAGCCTAAATCCCAAAACCCAACACTAAAGCTAACCTTAACCCTAACCATAACCCCAACCCTAAATCATAAACGTAAACCTAACCCTAACCCTAAACACTAACCCTAACCCCAACCTTAGCCGTAGCCGAAGCCCTGGCCCTAGCACTAGCCCTAGCCCCAATACTAGCCCCTAGCCCTAACCCTAACCATAACCATAACCCTAATCCCTAAACCCTAACCCTAACCCTAAACCCTATACCCTAACCTTAACCCTAACCCAAACGCTAACCAAAACCTATCCCTATAACTAATCCTACACCCAAACCATACCCCTACACCTTACCCTACCCGTAACCCTAACCCTAACACAACCCCAACCATAACCATAACCCCAACCCTATCCTTAAACCCTAAACCCTAACTTAACCCTAACTCCAAACACTTACCCTTACCCTCATGCTAACACAACCTTAACCCTAATGCTAACACTAACTGTAACCACCAATACTAACACTAACCCTAATCTTAACTCTAAACCCCAACCCCTAAACGTAACCTTTTTCTAAACCTAACCCTAATCCTAAAACTCTTCTAACCCTTACCCTAACAGTAACGCTAACCCTAAACTTAACCCCTAACCCCAACCACAACCCTAAACCTAACCCAACCCTAACCATAACCCTAACACTAACCCCAACCCTAAACTCTATTCATCACCCTAACCCTAACCCCCAACACTAACACTAAAAATAACCCCAACCATAACCGTAAACCAAACCCCAACCCTAACCCTAAGAGTAACCCTAACCCTAACCCTAATCCTAACGCTAATCCTAAACCCTAACTCTAAACCCTAACCCTAAAGCTAACCCTGCCCTATCCCTAACCCTAACCCTAATGCTATCCCTACCCGAACCCCAGCCCCAGCCGTAACCCCTGCCCTAGCACTAGCCCCAGCCCCAACCCTAGCCATAGCCCCAACCCTAAGCCTCAACCCCAACCCTAAACCCTAACCCCAACCCCAGCCCCAGCCGTAGCCCTCAGCCCCAACCCTAGCCATAGCCCCAACCCTAAGCCCAACCCCTAACCCTAACCCCAACCCCAACCCCAACCCTAACACTACCCTAAACCAATACTTAACCCCAACCCTAACCCTAGCCCTAGCCTTACCACTGTCCCTAACCCTATCCCTAGCCCTAAACCCAAACCCAACCATATCCATAAACCCCAAACCCTAACCTTAATGCTAAACCTAACACTAACCCAACCCTAATACTAACCCTAACCCTAACCCCAACCCATAACCCTTCCCCTACCCCCTACCCGTAACCTTAACCCATAACCCTAACCCGAACCCCCAACACTAAACCTAACCCTAAATCTAAACATCTTCTTACCCTAACCTAACAGTAACGCTAACCCTAACCTCAACCTCACCCCCAACCCTAACCCCTAACCGCACCCTAACTCCAAACCCTACCCTAAACCTATCCCTAACTCTAGCCCCAACCCTAGCCCTAGCTCTAATCCTAACCCCTAACCTTAACCCTACCCCAAACCCTAATCCCAACCTTTACCCCAGACCTATCCCTAGCCCCAA
Organism: Nanger dama; assembly: GCA_917880005.1. Classification (NCBI taxonomy): domain Eukaryota; kingdom Metazoa; phylum Chordata; class Mammalia; order Artiodactyla; family Bovidae; genus Nanger; species Nanger dama. Next base: position 17,160 of record CAKJTW010000546.1, on the reverse strand, counting down.
CCCGAGCACCAGCCCTAGCCCTAATCCCATACCTAGCCCTAATCCTAACCCCTAACCCCAACCCTAAACCCTAAACCCCTAAACCTAACCCTAACCCCTAACCCCAACCCAATCCTAAAGATAACCCCAACCCAAACCAAAACCCCTAACCCTATCGCTGCCTCTAACCACTAACACTAACCTTAACCCCAAACCTAACATTAGCCCCAGCACTAGCCATAGCCCCAACCCTATCCCTAGCCCTAACCCCAAACCTAACCATAAACCCTAAACCCAAACCCCAACCCTAACCCAATCCTAACCCCTAAACCCAACCCCAACCCCAAGCCATACACCTTCCCCCTACTCCCACCCCCTACCCTTACCCATAACCCCAACCCCTAATCCCAACCCTAACCCTAGCCACTAACCCTATCCATAGCCCTAACCCTAACCCCAAACCTAATCCTAAGCCCCAAAACCCAACACTAACTCTAACCCTACCCCCAAACCTACACTAAGCCCAAATCCTAAACCCAAACCCAACACCAACCCCAAACACTAAGCCCAACCCCAGCCCCAGCACTAGCCCCTGCCCTAAAATTAACCCTAGCCCTAACCCCAACCCTAAACCATAAACCCCAACCCCAACCCTAAAACTAGACCTAACCCCAACCCTAACACTAACACTAACACTAACTCTTATCCAAAACATAACCCTAACCCAACCCTAACCCTAACATTAACACTAACCTCAACCCCTAATCCTACCCTTACCCCTAAACCCAACCCCAACCCTAGTCCCAGACCTATCCCTAGACATAGCCCTAGCTTTAAACCCCAGACCTAGCACTAGCCCCAAACCTAACCCTAACCCCTAACCCAACCCTAACCCTAACCCTAACACTACCCTCAACCCCTAATCCTACCCTACACCTACCCCTAAACCAAACACTAAACCCGGACTCAAACCCTAACCCTACACTAAACCTAACCCTATTCTAACCCCAACCCCAAATTTAAACCTCGTCCAACCCTAATCCCAACAGTAACGGTAACCCTAACCCTTACCCTAGCCCCAACCCAAATCCTAACCATGAACCTACCCTAACCCTAAAACTAACCCAAACCCTAACACTAACCCCAACCCCAACCAAAACACTAACACTAACCCTAAAACTAAACCTAAATCTAAACTAAACTTAACCCCAACCCTAACCAATAGCACTAACCCTAATCCTAAATTCTAAACCTACCCCCTAACCCCAAACACTAACCCCAACCCCAAACTTTGCCCCAGCAGTAGCCCCAGCCCCAGCACTAGCCCTGTCCCTAAACCTAGCCCTATCCCCAACCCAACCCCACTGGCAGGGCTAGGTTAGGGCTTTGGGTTAGGCTAGGCTAGGCTAGGTTTAGGCAGCCTCACGGTTAGGGTAGTGTTAGGTTAGGTTAGGCTAGGTTAGGTTAGGCAGGTCAGGTCAGAGTCAGGGTTTAGGTTAGGGTTAGCATTAGGTTAGCATTAGCATTAGGTTAGCATTAGGTTAGGTTAGGCTTAGGTTAGGGGTTAGGGTTAGTGTTAGGTTAGAGTTAGGGTTTACGGTTAGGTTAGGTTAGGTTAGGGATTAGGGTTAGGTTAGGGTTGGGGTCGGGGTTAGGGTTGGATTTAGGCTGGGGTTTGCGGTTGGGTTTATGGTTGGGACTGTGGTTCTGGTTAGGGTTGAGGTTGGGGTTAGGGTTAGGTTGGGGTTAGGGGTAGGTTACGTTTAGGGTTGGGGTTAGGGTTAGGTTAGGTTTAGGTTAGGGCCTGGTTTAGTTTTATGGTTAGGGTTAGGGTTAGGGTTTGATTTAGTGTTAGTGTTAGGGTTAGGTTTAGGTTAGTGTTAGGTTAGGTTAGGTTCAGGTCAGGGTCAGGGTTAGGGGTTAGGGTTAGGGTTACGGTTAGGGTGAGTGAAAGGGTTAGTGTTAGGTTAGGGTTAGGGATTAGGGTTAGTGTTATGGTTAGGTTTAGGGGTTAGGGTTAGTGTTAGGGGTTAGGATAGGGTTAGGGTTAGGGATTAGGGTTAGGTTAGGTTAGGGTTAGGGGTTAGGGTTAGGGGTTATGGGTTAGGGATAGGGTTAGGTTAGGGGTTAGGGGTTAGGGTTAGGTTAGGCTAGGTTGGGGTTGGGGTTAGGGTGAGATTGTGGATGAGGTTAGGGTTGGGGTTGGGGTAAGGGTTAGGGTTGGGGTTAGGGTGAGGGTTAGGGTTATGGCTGGGGTTAGGGTTAGGCTGGTTTTGGGGTTAGGGTTAGGATTGGGGCTAGGGTTAGGGTTAGGGCTGGTGTTAGGTTAGAGCTAGGCCAGGCTTTAGGGCTAGGATTAGGGTTACGGTTTAGGTTAGGGTTAGTGCTAGGCTTAGGGCCTGGCTTAGTGTTAGGCTAGGGTTAGATGTTTTGCTTAGGTTAGGTTTAGGAGTTAGGGTTAGGCCAGGGTTAGGGCTTAGGTTAGGTTTAGAGTTAGGGTTAGGTTAGGTTAGGGAAAGAGTTTAGGCTTAGGATATGTGTTAAGTTTAAATTAGGGTTAGGGTTAGAGTTAGGCCTAGGGCCAGGGTTAGGCAGGCTTAGGCAGGGTTGGCATTGTGGTTAGGTTTAGGGTTAGAGTTAGCGTTACTATTAGGTTTATTGTTATAGAGGGTTAGGTTTAGGGTTATGATTAGAATAGGGTTAGGGCTAGGGTCAGGGGTAGGTTTAGGGGTTGTGGTTAGTGTTAGGTTAGGGTTAGTGTTAGGGTTGTGTTAGGGTTAAGGTAAGGGTTAGTGTTTAGTGTTAGGTTAGGGTTAGGTTATGGTTTAGGGTTTAGTGATAGGGTTATGGTTATGGGTAGGGGTAGTGGTGCAGGTAGGTTTAGCGGTTGTGGTTAGGGTTAGCGACAAGGTTACAGTTGGGTTAGGGGTAGGGGTAGAGGTAGGGTTAGGGTTAGGTTTAGACGAGTTATGGTTAGGATTAGGGTTAGGGTTAGGGGTTTTGGCTAGGGTAAGGGTTAGTGTTAGGGTAGGGGTTAGGGTTAGTGTTAGGATTAGATGTTAGGGTTAGGGTTAGTTTTAGGGTTATGGTTTGGGTTAGAGTTAGAGCTTAGTGTTACGGTTAGTGTTAGGTTAGGGTTAGGGTCACAGTCAGGGTCAGAGTCAGGGTCTAGTTTAGGGTTAGGTTTAGCGTTAGGTTTAGGTTAGGGTAGCATAGGGGTTAGTGTTAGGCTAGGGTTAGGGTTAGTGGTTAGTGTTAGTGTTAGGTTAGGTTAGGTTTAGGGTAAGATTTAGGGTTAGGATTGGGGTTAGGTTTGGGGTTAGGGTTAGGATTTAGGGTTATTGTAGGTTTAGGGTTATGGTTAGGGTTAGTGTTAGGGTTTAGTGTTTAGGTTAGGGTTAGGTTAGGATTAGGGGTTTTGGTTAGGGTTAGGGATAGGGTGAGGGGTTAGGTTTAAGGTTTGAGTTAGGGTTTAGGGTTAGCGTTAGGGTTAGAGTTAGTGATATGGTTAGGGTTAGGGTCAGGGTCAGGGTCAGGGTTTAGGGTTAGGTTAGGGTTAGGGTGGGGGTTGGGGTTAGGGTTGGGGTTGGGGTTAGGTTGGTATTGGGGTTGGGCTTAGGGTTGGGATTGTGGTTCTGGTTAGGGTTGGAGTTGGGGTTAGGGTTACGTTTAGGGTTAGGGTTAGAGTTGGGGTTGGGGTTAGGGTTAGGGTTCTAGTTAGAGTTTGGTTTAGGCTTAGGTTAGGGGTACTGTTAGGCTTTGGTTTAGGGTTAGGGTTAGGGTTAGCTTTAGGTCAGGCTTTGGTTTAGGGTTAGGGTTAGGGTTAGCTGTTTTGCTTAGGGTTAGAGATAGGGTTAGCGGTTAGGTTAGGGTTAGGGTTAAGGTTTAGGGTTAGTGTTAGTGTTAGGGTTAGTGTTTAGGATTAGAGTTAGGTTAGCGTTAGGGTTAGGGTTTAGGTTAGTGTTACGGTTAGGGTTAGTGAAAGGGTTAGGGTTAGGGTCAGGGTCAGGGTCAGGGTTTAGGTTATGGTTAGGTTAGGTTAGTGTTAGGCTTTAGGTTAGCATTACGGTTAGGTTAGTGTTAGGGTTAGGTTAGGTTCAGGGTCAGGGTCAGGGTTAGGGGTTAGGTTAGGGTTATGGTTAGGGTGAGTGAAAGGGTTAGTTTTAGGTTAGGGTTAGGGTTAGGGATTAGGGTTAGTGTTAGGTTAGGGTAGGGGGTTAGGTTAGGTTAGGGTTAGGGTTAGGGGTTAGGGATAGGTTAGGGTTAGGGTTAGGGATTAGGTTAGGGTTGGGTTAGGTTAGGGGTTAGGTTATGGTTATGGGTTAGGGATAGGGTTAGGTTAGGGTTAGGTTTAGGCTTGAGGTTGGGGTTAGGGTTGGGGTTGGGGTTAGGGTTGGGATTGGGGTTGGGGTTAGGGCTGAGATTGTGGTTGGGGTTAGGATTGGGGTTGGGGAAAGGGTTGGGGTTGGGGTTAGGGTGAGGGTTAGGTTTATGGTTGGGGGTTAGGGTTAGGGTTGGTGTTGGGGGTTAGGGCTTGAGTTGGGGCTAGGGTTAGGGGCAGGGTTAGGCTGGCATTAGGGTTAATGTTGGGTTTGGGGTTAGGGTTAGGCTTGGGGTTAAGGTTAGGATTAGGGTTGGATTTAGGATTAGGTTAGGTTTAGGTTTAGGGATTAGGGTTAGGGTTAGGGTTTAAGGTTAGGGTTAGTGTTAGGCTATGATTAGGGGTTAGGTTTAGGGTTAGGGTAGGGGTTTTTGTTACGATTAGGATTAGGGTTAGTGTTTGGTTTAGGTTTATGGTTAGGGTGAGGTTTAGTGTTAGGTTATGGTTCGGGCCATGGATAGGTTAGGGTTACGGTTAGGTTAGGTTAGGGATAGGGTTAGGGGTTAGGTTAGGGTTAGGGATAGTGTTAGGGTTAAGGTTAGGGTTAGGAATTAGGGTTAGGGTTTAGGGTTAGGGTTGGGGAAAGAGTTTACACTTAGGATATGTGTTAGGTTTAAACTTAGCGTTAGGGTTAGAGTTAGGCCTAGGTCTAAGTTTAGGGTAGGTTTAGGGTAGGGTTGGCGTGGGGGTTAGGTTTAGGTTATGGTTACAATAGGTTAGGGCTAGGGTTACGGGTAGGTTTAGGGGTTGTGGTTAGTGTTAGGGAAGGGTTAGTGTTAGGGTTGGGTTAGGGTAAGGTAAGGGTTAGTGTTTAGTGTTAGGTTAGTGTTAGGTTTAGGTTAGGCTATGGTTTAGGCTTAGGGACAGGGTTATGGTTATGGGTAGGGTTAGTGTTGCAGGTAGGTTTAGGGGTTCTGTTTAGGTTAGGCTAGGATTTAGGGTTAGGGTTAGGGTTAGTGGTTAGGATTAGGGTTAGGGTTAGGGTTGGGGTAGGGTTTTCATTTAGGTTAGGCATTAGGGTTAGGGTTAGGGCTAGGGTAGGGGTTAGGCTAGGGATAGGGTTAGGTTAGCATTACTCTTAGGTTTAGGTTAGTAAGAGGCTATTGGGTTAGGGTTTAGGGTTAGGGGTTAGGGGATTTTAGGGTTAGGTTTGGGGTTGGGGTTGGGGTTAGGGATGGGATTGGGGTTGGGGGTTAGGGTTGGGTTAGTGTTAGGGTTGGAGTTGGGGTTAGGTTTAGGATTGGGGTTGAGGCTTTGGGTTGGGGGGTTGGGGTTAGGTTTGGGGTTGGGGTTAGGTTGGTTTTGGTTAGGGCTGGGATTAGTGTTAGGGTTGGGGTTGGGGTTAGGGTTGGGTTAGGATTGGGGTTGAGGTTAGTGTTAGTGTTGGTGTTAGGTTTAGGATGAGGGTTAGGGTTATGGCTTGGTTTAGGTTAGGGTTAGGGTAGGGCTTGGTTTAGGGTTAGGTTAGAGTTAGGGTTAGGTTTAGGGTTACGGCTTGCTTTATGGTTAGGGTTAGGATTAGGGTTAGGGGTTTTGGTTAGAATGAGGGATAGGGTTAGCCGTTAGGGTTAGGGTTAGGGTTTAGGGTCAGGTTTAGGTTTAGTGTTAGGTTAGAGTTTAGGATTAGGGTTAGGGTTTTAGGGTAAATGTTACGGTTAGGTTTACTTTTAGGGTTAGGGTTAGGTTTAGTGTCAGGGTCAGGGTCAGGGTTTAGGTTAGGGTTAGGGTTACGGTTAGGGTGAGTGAAAGGGTTAGTGTTAGGTTATGGTTAGGTTTAGGGATTAGGGTTAGTGTTAGGTTAGGGTTAGGGGTTAGGGTTAGGATTAGGGTTATGGATAGGGTTAGGGTTAGGGTTAGGGATTAGGGTTACGGTTAGGGTTAGGGTTAGGGGTTAGAGTTAGGGTTATGGGTTAGGGATAGGGTTAGGGTTAGGTTTAGGGTTGAGGTTGGGGTTAGGGTTGGGTTTGGGGTTAGGGTTGGGATCGGGGTTGGGGTTAGGGTGAGATTGTGGTTGGGGTTAGGTTTGGGGTTGGGGTAAGGGTTAGGGTTGGGGTAGGTGAGGGTTAGGGTTATGGTTGGGGTTAGGGTTAGGTTTGGTGTTGGGGTTAGGGTTAGGGTTGGGGCTAGGGTTAGGGTTAGGGCTGGTGTTAGGGTTAGGTTAGGTTTAGTGTTTATGGTTAGGGTTACGGTTTAGGTTAGGGTTAGTGTTAGGTTTAGGGTTTGGTTTAGTGTTAGGTTAGGGTTAGATGTTTTGCTTAGGTTAGGTTTAGGGGTTAGGGTTAGGGTTAGGCTAGGGCTTAGTGTTAGGTTTAGAGTTAGGATTTAGGTTAGGGTTAGGGAAAGAGTTTAGGCTTAGGATATGTGTTAAGTTTAAAGTTAGGGTTAGGGTTAGAGTTAGGCCTAGGGCTAGGGTTAGGGTAGGTTTAGGGTAGGGGTGGCGTTGGGTTTAGGTTTAGGGTTAGGGTTAGCGTTACTATTAGGTTTATTGTTATAGAGGGTTAGGTTTAGGGTTATGATTAGAATAGGGTTAGGGCTAGGGTAAGGGGTAGGTTTAGGCGTTGTGGTTAGTGTTAGGGTTGTGTTAGGGTTAAGGTAAGGGTTAGTGTTTAGTGTTAGGTTAGGTTTAGGGTTATGGTTTAGGGTTTAGTGATAGGGTTATGGTTATGGGTCGGGGTAGTGGTGCAGGTAGGTTTAGCTGTTGTGGTTAGGGTTAGCGACAAGGTTACAGTTGGGTTAGGGGTAGGGGTAGAGGTAGGGTTAGGGGTTAGGTTTAGACGAGTTAGGTTAGGGTTAGGGTTAGGGTTATGGGTTTTGGTTAGGGTAAGGGTTAGTGTTAGGGTTAGGGGGTTAGGGTTAGTGTTAGGTTTAGATTTAGGGTTAGGTTAGGGTTAGGTTTAGGGTTATGGTTTGGGTTAGAGTTAGGGTTTAGGGTTAGGAATAGTGTTAGGGTTAGGGTTAGGGTCATGGTCAGGGTCAGAGTCAGGGTCAGGTTTAGGGTTAGGTTTAGCGTTAGGTTTAGGTTAGGGTTAGCATAGGGGTTAGTGTTAGGTTAGGGTTAGGGTTAGTGGTTAGTGTTAGTGTTAGTGTTAGGTTAGGCTTTAGGGCTGGGTTTAGAGTTAGGGTTGGGGTTAGGCTTGGGGGTTAGGGTTAGGTTTAGGTTAGGATTTAGGGTTGTTTTAGGTTTAGGGTTATGGTTAGGTTAGTGTTAGGGTTTAGTGTTTAGGGTTAGGTTTAGGTTAGGATTAGGGTTTTGGTTAGGTTAGGGTTAGGTTAGGGGTTAGGCTTAGGGTTTGGGCTAGGGGTTAGGCTTAGTGTTTGAGTTAGGGTTTAGGGTTAGTGTTAGGGTTAGAGTTAGTGTTAGGTTAGGGGGTAGGGTTAGGGTCAGGGTCAGGGTCACGGTTTAGGGTTAGGGTTGGGGTTGGGGTTAGGGTTGGGGTTGGGCTTAGTGTTGGCATTGGGGTTGGGTTTAGGGTTTGGATTGTGGTTCTGGTTTGGGTTGGAGTTGGGGTTAGGGTTAGGTTTAGGGTTAGGGTTGGGGTTAGGGTTAGGGTTGGGGTTGGGATTAGGTTAGGGTTCGGGTAGAGTTTGGTTTAGGTTTAGGTTAGGGGGGGGTTAGGGTTGTTTTAGGTTAGGTTAGCTTTAGGTTAGGCTTTGGTTTAGGGATAGGGTTAGGGTTAGGTGTTTTGCTTAGGGTTAGAGATAGGGTTAGCGGTTAGTTTAAGGTTATGGTTTAGGGTTAGTGTTAGTGTTAGGGTTAGTGTTTAGTATTAGATTTAGGGTTAGGGTTAGGGTTAGGGTTTAGGGTTAGGCGTTACGGTTAGGGTTAGTGAAAGGGTTAGGGTTAGGTTAGGGGTTAGGGTTAGGGTAGGTCAGGTCAGGGTCAGGGTTAGGTTATGGTTAGGGTTAGGGATAGTGTTAGGGTTTAGGGTTTGCATTACCGTTAGGGTTAGTGTTAGTGTTAGGGTTAGGTTCAGGGTCAGGGTCAGGGTTAGGGGTTAGGGTTAGGGTTACGGTGAAGGTGAGTGAAAGGGTTAGTGTTAGGTTAGGTTAGGGTTAGGGATTAGGTTAGTTTAGGTTAGGTTAGGGTTAGGTTAGGTTAGTGTCAGGCGTTAGGGATAGTGTTAGGTTAGGGGTTAGGATTAGGTTAGGGTTAGTGTTAGGTTAGGGTTAGGGTTAGGGATAGGGTTAGGGTTGAGGTTGGGGTTAGGGTTGGGGGGTTTGGGGTTGGGGTTAGGGTTGAGATTGTGGTTGGGGTTAAGGTTGGGGTTGGGGTGAAGTGTTAGGTTGGGGTTAGGTTGAGGGTTAGGGTTATGGTTGGGGTTAGGGTTAGGGTGGTGTTGGGGTTAGGGTTAGAGTTGGGGCTAGGGTTAGGTTAGGGCTGGAGTTAGGGTTAGGGTTAGGTTAGGTTAGGTTTAGGGTTAGGTTAGTGGGTTAGGGGTTAGGGTTAGGTTTAGGGTTTAGGTTTAGGTTAGGGTTAGTGTTAGGTTTGAGGATTAGGTTAGGGGTTAGGGTTAGTGTTAGGGTTTAGGGGTTGGCATTAGGTTAGCGTTAGTGTTAGGGGTTAGGGTTAGGTTCAGGATCAGGGTCAGGGTTTAGGGTTAGGGTTAGTGTTAGGGTTTAGGGTTAGCATTACGGTTAGGTTAGTGTTAGTGTTAGAGTTAGGTTGGGTTCAGGATCAGGTCAGGGTCAGGGGTAGGGTTAGGTTAGGATTAGGGTTAGTGTTGGTGCTAACGTTAGGGTTGGGGTTGGGGTTAGGCTTAGGGTTAGGTTTGGGGTTAAGGTTAGGTTAGGTTTGGTGTTAGGATTACAGTTAGGTTTAGGGGATTAGGCTTAGGGTTAGGATTTAGGTTAGGGGTAGTGTTAGGGTTAGTGTTAGTGGTTAGGTTAGGGGTAGGGGTTTTGCTTACACTTAGGTTAAGGTTAGGCTGGGCTGGTTTAGGGTTAGTGTTAGGGTTAGGGTTAAGTTTGGGCTATGGATATGTTTATAATTAGAGTTAGGTTTAGGGTTAGGGGTTAGTGTTAGGGTTAGGTTATGGCTTGGGGTTAGGGTTAGGTTGTGGTGTTGGGGATAGGGTTAAGGATTGGGGCTAGGGTTAGGGTTAGTGTTGGTGTTAGGGTTAGTGTTAGGTTTAGGGTTAGGGGTTAGGGTTAGGTTAGGGTTAGGGTTTTAGGTTAGGGTTAGGTTAGGGTTTTGTTAGGTTGGGGTTAGGGTTAGTGTTTGGTTTAGGTTTAGGTTAGGAAGAGGTTTAGTGTTAGGGTTAGGTTAGGGCTATGGATAGGGTTTAGGTTAGGTTAGGTTAGGTTAGGGTTAGGGTTAGGTTAGGGTTAGGGATAGTGTTAGGGTTAAGGTTAGGTTAGGGATTAGGGTTAGGGTTTAGGGTTAGGGTTGGGGAAAGAGTTTACACTTAGGATATGTGTTAGGTTTAAACTTAGCGTTAGGGTTAGAGTTAGGCCTAGGTCTATGTTTAGGGTAGGTTTAGGGTAGGGGTTGGCGTGGGGGTTAGGTTTAGGGTTATGGTTACAATAGTGTTAGGCTAGGGTTACGGGTAGGTGTTAGGTTTAGGGGTTAGTGGGATTTTTGTTATGGGGTTAGGTTAGTGTTTGGTTTAGGCTTATGGTTAGGGAGGTTTAGGTTAGGTTATGGTTAGGGCTATGGATAGGTTTAGGGTTAGGGTTAGGGTTTTAGGTTAGGGTTAGGTTAGGGTTAGGTTAGGTTAGGTTAGGGATTAGGGTTAGGTTAGGGTTAGGGTTGGGGAAAGAGTTTACACTTAGGTTATGTGTTATGGTTTAGGTTAGTGTTGCAGGTTAGGTTTAGGGTTCTGTTTAGGGTAGGGTAGGGGTTAGGGTTTAGGTTAGGGTTAGGGTTAGGGCTAGGTTAGGGGTAGGTTAGGGTTAGGGTTAGGGTTAGGGTTTGCATTAGGCTGGGTTAGGGGTATTCGTTTAGTGTTAGGGTTAGTGTTAGGCTTAGGTTAGGTTAGGGGTCAGGGTCAGGGGTAGGGTTGTGCAGGTAGGTTTAGGGGTTTAGGTTAGGTTTAGGTTTAGGGTTAGGGGTTTAGGGGGTAGGGTTAGGGTTAGGTTAGGTTAGGGTTAGGGTTAGGGTTAGAGTTAGGGTTAGGTTAGGGTTGGGGTTGGGGGTTAGGGTTGGGGTTGGGGTTGGGTTGGGGTTAGGTTTGGGATTGTGGTTGGGGTTAGGTTTGGGGTTGGGGTTGGGGTTAGGGTTGGGGTTTAGGGTTAGGTTTAGGTTAGGGCTGGGATTAGTGTTAGGCTTGGGGCTGGGGGTTAGGGTTAGGGCTTGGGTTGGGGTTAGGCTGGGATTGGGGTTGGGGTTAGGATGAGGGTTAGGGTTATGGTTTGGTTTAGGGTTAGGGTTAAGGTAGGGTTTGGTTTAGGGTTAGGATTAGTGTTAGGTTAGGTTTAGGGTTACGGTTTGCTTTATGGTTAGGGTTAGGATTAGGGTTAGGGTTTTGGTTAGGATGAGGGTTAGGGTTAGCGGTTAGGGTTAGGGTTAGGTTTGGGGTCAGGTTTAGGCTTAGTGTTAGGGTTAGAGTTTAGGATTAGGTTTAGGGTTAGGGTACGTTACGGTTAGGTTTACGTTTAGGTTAGGTTAGGTTTAGGGTCAGGTTCAGGGTCAGGGTTTAGGGTTAGGGTTAGCGTTAGCGTTATGGTTATCATTATGGTAAGGGTTAGGGTTAGGTTTAAGGGTTAGGGTTAGTGTTAGGGTTAGGGTTAAGGGTTAGGTTTAGGGTTAGGGTTAGAAGTTAGGGATAGGGTTAGAGTTAGGGTTAGTGTTGGGGTTGAGGTTAGGGTTGGGGTTGGGGTTAGTGTTGGGATTGGGGTTGGGGTTAGGGTTGGGTGTGGGGTTAGCCTTAGCGTTGGGGTTAGGGTTAGGGTTGGGGATGGTGTTAGGGTAAGGATTGGGGTTAGGTTTAGGGTTAGGTTAAGTGTTAGGGTTAGTGTAGGGTTAGGGTTGGGGTTACGGTTATGGTTAGAGTTAGCATTTGGTTTAGTGCTAGGGTTAGGTTTAGGGTTTTAGTTAGAGTTAGGTTTAGGGGTTAGGTTAGGGTTAGGGTTAGGGCTTAGGGGTAGGGTTAGGGTTAGGGTTTAGGATTAGGGTTCGGGTTAGGGTTAGTGTTAGGGTTTAGGGGTTAGCATTACCGTTAGGGTTAGTGTTAGGTTAGGGTTAGGTTCAGGGTCAGGGTCAGGGTCAGTGTTTATGGTTAGGGTTAGGTTTAGGGTTAGGGTTAGTGTTAGGGTTAGGTTTAGGGGTTAGGATTAGGGTTTGGGGTTAGGGAATCGGTTTGTTTCAGGTGTAGGGTTGAGGTTGGGGTTAGGGTTTGGGTTGGGCTTAGGTTGGGATCGGGGTTGGGGTTAGGGTTGAGATTGTGGTAGGGGTTAAGGTTGGGTTGGCGTAGGGTTAGGTTTGGGGTTAGGGTTAGGATTAGGTTAGGGTTGGGGTTATGTTTAGGTTTGGTGTTGGGGTTAGAGTTAGGATTGGGGCTAGGGTTAGGTTTAGGGCTGATGTTAGGGTTAGGGTTAGGTTTAGGTTTAGGGGTTAGTGTTAGGGTTAGGGTTACGATTAGGCTGAGGGTTAGCGTTAAGGTTAGTGTTAGTGTTATGGTTAGGGTTATAGTTAGGGTTAGGGTTAGGGTCAGGGTCAGTGTTTATAGTTAGGTTAGCGTTAGGGTTAGCATTAGCGTTAGGGTTAGGTTTAGGCTTAAAGTTAGGTGTTAGGGTTAGTGTTAGGTTAGGGTTAGGGGTTAGGGTTAGGGTTAGGGTAGGGGTTAAGGCTAGAGTTAGGGTTTAGGGTTAGGGTTAGGGTTAGTGGTTAGGATTAGGTTAGGGGTGGGGGTTGGGGTAGGGGTTACGGTGAGGTTTAGGGGTTAGGGTTAGGGTTTAGGTTAGAGTTGGGGTTAGTTTTAGGTTAGGTTTAGTGTTAGCGTTATGCTTAGGATTTTGGTTAGAACATGTTTAGGGTTAGGGTTAGTGTTAGGGGTTAGGTTAGGGTTAGGGGTAAGGGTTAGGGTTAGGTTAAGTGTCAGGGGTAGGTTTAGTGTTATGTTTAGGGTTTAGGATTAGGTTTATGGTTACGGTTACTGTTTAGGCTAAACGTTACGGTTAGGTTTAGTGTTAGGGTTACGGTTAGGTTTAGGTCAAGGTCAGGGTCAGGGTTTAGGTTAGGGTTAGCGTTAGGGTTATGATTAGGGTTAGGTTTAGGTGTTAGGGTTAGTGTTAGGGTTAGGGTTAGGTTAGGTTTAGGGGTTAGGGATAGGGTTAGGGGTAGGGGTAGGGTTAGATTTAGGAGTTAGGGTTAGGGATTAGGTTAGGGTTAGTGCTAGTGTTAGAGTTAGGGTTAGGGTTTAGAGTTAGGGTTTAGGGTTAGGGTTAGGGTTAGGGTTAGGGGTTAGGTGTAGGGTTAGGTTTAGGGATTTGGTTACCGTTAGGGTTAGTGTTAGGGTTATGGTTTGGGCTAGGAATAGGTTTAGAATTACGGCTAGGGCTATGGCTAGGGATAGGGCTAGGGCTAGGTTTAGGGTTATGGTTAGTGTTTAGTGTTTAGGTTAAGGTTAGAATTGAGGTTAGGGATAGGGTTAGGTGTTAGGTTAGAGTTAGTGTTAGGATTAAGGTTAGGGTTAGTGATTAGGGTTAGGGTTAGGGTTAGGATTTAGGGTTAGGGCTAGGGAACGAGTTTAGGCTTAGGATATGTGTTAAGGTTAAAGTTAGGGTTAGGGTTAGAGTTAGGCCTAGGGCTAGGTTAGGGTAGGTTTAGGGTACGGTTGGCATTGGGGTTAGGTTTAGGGTTAGGGTTAGCGTTACTATTAGGTTTATTGTTATAGAGGGTTAGGTTTAGAGTTATGATTAGAATAGTGTTGGGCTACGCTTAGGGATAGGTTTAGGGGTTGTGGTTAGTGTTAGGATTAGGGTTAGGGTTAGTGCTAGGGTTGGGTTAGAATTAAGGTAAGGGTTAGTGTTTAGTGGTAGGTTTAGCGTTAGGGTTATGATTTAGGGTTTAGGGATAGGGTTATGGTTATGGGTAGGAGTAGTTGTGCAGGTAGATTTAGGGGTTGTGGTTAAGGATAGGGACATGGTTACGGTTGGGATAGGGGTAGGAGTAGAGGTAGGGTTAGGGTTAGGCTTAGATGAGTTAGGGTTAGGGTTAGGGTTAGGGTTAGGGTTTTTGTTAGGGTAAGTGTTAGGGTTAGGTTAGGGGTTAGGGTTAGTGTTAGGATTAGATGTTAGGGTTAGGGTTAGGTTTAGGGTTATGGTTAGGTTAGTGTTAGGCTTTAGGGTTAGGGTTAGTGTTAGGGTTAGGGTTAGGGTTAGGGTCACGGTCAGGGTCAGGGTCAGGGTCAGAGTCAGGGTCAGGGTTTAGGGTTAGCTTTAGCATTAGGGTTAGCATTAGGGTTAGGGTTAGGTTAGGGGTTAGTGTTAGGTTTAGGGTTAGGGTTAGTGTTAGGTGTTAGGGTTAGTGTTAGGTTAGGTTAGGGTTACGGTTGGGGTTAGGGTTAGGGTTCGGGTTTAGGGTTAGGTTTAGGGTTAGGATTTAGGTTATTTTAGGGTTAGGGTTATGGTTAGGGTTATTGTTAGGGTTTAGTGTTTAGGTTAGAGTTAGGGTTAGGGTTAGGATTACGGGTTATGGTTAGGGTCAGGGGTTAAGTTTACGGTTTGGGTTAGGTTTTAGGATTAGGTTAGGTTAGGTTAGTGTTAGTTTTAGGGTTAGGGTTAACATCAGGGTCAGGGTCAGGGGTTTAGGGTTAGGCTTAGGGTTAGGGTTGGGGTTGGGGTTAAGGTTGGGGTTGGGGTTAGGGTTAGGCTGGGGTTGGGGTTAGGGTTGGGATTGGTGTTGGGGTTAGGGTTGAGATTGTGGTTGTGGTTAGGGTTGCAGTTGGGGTTAGGGTTAGAGTTGGGGTTAGGGTTAGGGTTAGGCTGGGGTTAAGGTTAGCGTTGGGGTTGGGGCTAGGGTTAGGGTTACGGTTGGTGTTAGGGTTAGGGTAAGCTTTAGGTTTAGTGGTTATTGTTAGGGTTACAGTTTAGGTTAGGTAAGGGTTAGGTTAGGCTTAGGTTAGGATTTCGTTTAGTGTTAGGGTTAGGGTTAGGGGTTTCGCTAGGGTTAGTTTTAGGGGTTAGGGTTAGGGTTAGGGTTTAAAGTTAGGGTTAGTGTTAAGGTTAGGGTTTAGGATTAGGTTAGGGTTAGGGTAAGGCTTAGGGTAGCATTACAGTTAGGGTAAGTGTTAGGGTTAGGGTTAGGTTTCAGGTCAGGTCAGGGTCAGGGTTAGCGTTAGGTTTAGGGTTGGCGTTAGGGTTAGGCTGGGGTTGGGGTTAGGGGTTAGGGTTGGGGTTATGGTTAGGCTAGGTTAGGCTTGGTGTTAGCGTTAGGGTTAGGGTTAGGTTTAGGAATTAGGGTTAGGGTAAGGTTTAGGTTAGGGTTAGGTTAGGCTTTAGGTTAGGGTTAGGGGTTTTGCTTATGGTTAGGGTTAGGGGGTTAGGGTTAGGGGTTTTGGTTATGGTTAGGGTTAGGTTTAGTGTTAGGGATTAGGGTTAGGTTAGAGTTTAGGGTTAGAGTTGGGGAAAGAGTTTAGACTTAGGATATGTGTTAGGTTAAAGTTAGGGTTAGGGTTAGAGTTAGGCCTAAGGCTAGGTTTAGCTTAGGTTTAGGGTAAGCTTGGCGTGGGGGTTGGTTTATGGTTAATGTTAGCGTAACTATTAGGTTTATTGTTATAGAGGGTTATGTTAAGTGTTATGGTTAGAATTGGGTTAGGGCTAGGGTTAGGGGTAGGTTGAGGGGTTGTGGTTAGTGTTAGGGTAAGGGTTAATGTTAGGGTCAGGTTAGGGTAAGGTAAATGTTAGTGTTTAGGTTAGGGTTAGGTTAGGTGCAAAGGTTAGGGTAAGTGTTAGGGTTATGATTGGGGTTAGGGTTAGGGGTAAGTGTTAATGTTAGGGTTAGGGGTCAGGGTTAGGGTTAGTGTTAGGGTTAGTGTTTAGGATTAGGTTTAGGTTTAGGTTAGTTTTTAGGTGAACGTTACAATTAGGTTTTGTGTTAGGTTAGGGTTAGGTTTAGGTCAGGTTCAAGGTCAGGTTTTAGGGTTAGGGTTAGGGTTAGGGTTAGCATTAGCGTTAGGGTTAGCATTAGGGTAAGGGTTAGGTTTAGGGGTTAGGGTTAGTGTTAAGGTTAGAGTTAGGGGTTAGGGATAGGGATAAGGGTAGGGTTAGGTTTAGAAATTAGGGTTAGGGATTAGGGTTAGGGTTAGGTTTAGTGTTAGGGTTAGGGTTAGGTTTAGGGTTATGGTTAGGTTTAGAGTTAGGGTTATGGTTAGGGGTTAGGGTTAGGTTAGGGTTAGGGGTTTTGGTTACCGTTAGGTTAGGGTTAGGGTTTGGTTTAGGGTTAGGGTTAGGGTTAGGGTTAGTGTTAGTGTTATGGTTAAGGTTAGAATTAAGGTTAGGGATAGGATTAGGGGTTAGGGTTAGAGTTAATTTTAGGATTAAGGTTAGGGTTAGTGATTAGGTTAGGGTTAGGGTTAGGTTAGGGTTAGGGCTAGGGAAACAGTTTAGGCTTAGGATATGTGTTAACGTTAAAGTTAGGGTTAGGGTTAGAGTTAGGCCTATGGCTAGGGTTACGGTAGGTTTAGGGTAGGCTTGGCGTTGGGGTTAGGTTTAGGTTAGGGTTAGCGCTACTATTAGGTTTACTGCTATAGAGGGTTAGGTTTAGGGTTATGATTAGAATAGTGTTGGGCTACGTTTAGGGATAGGTTTAGGAGTTGTGGTTAATGTTAGTGTTAGGGTTAGTGCTAGGGTTGTGTTAGGGTTAAGGTAAGGGTTAGTGTTTAGTGTTAGGGTTAGGGTTAGGCTATGGTTTAGGGTTTAGTGATAGGGTTATGCTTATGGATAGGGGTAGCTGTGCAGGTAGGTTTAGGGGTTGTGGTTAAGGTTAGGGACAAGGTTACGGTAGGGATAGCGGTAGGGGTAGAGGTAGGGTTAGGGTTAGGTTTAGATGAGTTAGGGGTCGGGGTGAGGTTAGGGTTAGGTTAGGGGTTAGTGTTAGGGTTAGGGTTAGGGTAGGGGTTAGGCGTTAGGTTAGTGTTAGGGTAGGTTAGGTTAGGCTGGGGTTAGGCTAGGGTTTAGGGTTAGGATTTAGGGTTATTGCAGGGTTAGGGTTATGGTTAGGGTTAGTGTTAGGTTTAGTGTTTATGGTTTTAGTTAGGGTTAGGGTTAGGATTAGGGTTTTTGTTTGGTTATGGTTAGGGTTAGGGTTAGGTTTAGGGTTTGGGTTAGGTTTTAGGTCTAGCGTTAGGGTTAGGGCTATTGTTAGTTTTAGGGTTAGGGTTAGGGTCAGGGTCAGGGTCAAGGATTAGGGTTAGGTTTAGGGTTATGGTTGGTGTTGGGGTTAGGGTTGGGGTTGGGGTTAGGGTTAAGGTTAGGGTTGGAGTTGGGGTTAGGGTTGGGATTGGTGTTGGGGTTAGAGTTGAGATTGTGGTTGGGGTTAGGGTTTGGGTTGGGGTTAGTATTAGGGATGGGGAAAGAGTTTAGACTTAGGATATGTGTTAGGGTTAAAGTTAGGGTTAGGGTTAGAGTTAGGCCTAGGGCTGGGTTTAGGTTAGGTTTAGGTAAGCTTGGCGTGGGAGTTAGGAATAGGGTTAAGGTTAGCGTTACTATTAGGTTTATTGTTATAGAGGGTTAGGTTAAGTGTTATGGTTAGAATAGGTTTAGGGCTAGGGTTAGGGGTAGGTTTAGGGGTTGTGGTTAGTGTTAGGGTAAGGGTTAGTGTTAGGGTTGTGTTAGGTAAGGTAAGGGTTAGTGTTTAGGTT
>CAKJTW010000545.1:0-43227 GCA_917880005.1 Nanger dama | reverse complement strand
CTCCACAAAAAGCACAAAGGTAGGAGGTCAATCTTCCAGAAAGAATAGTCTTCGTTCAGTCAGTATGAGAAAAGTTACTTGTTCAACCCTGTCTTTTTCTCCTAGGATCCACCAAACGTAAGCAAGACTATCTCTTATCTCAGCAAATTTCTGAGAAGATGGAGGACTCCTGTGTGAGTGTTGGCTCTGCCACCTCCCAGT
Source organism: Nanger dama (assembly GCA_917880005.1). NCBI lineage: Eukaryota > Metazoa > Chordata > Mammalia > Artiodactyla > Bovidae > Nanger > Nanger dama. Next base: position 43,026 of record CAKJTW010000545.1, on the reverse strand, counting down.
TCTGTGACTTTGGGCTCCTCAACATCCTTGTTAAGTTAGCGTTTGAGACCATGGTCTGAGGAGACCCACAGGGGGCATTCGGCTTCTCATGCTCAATGACTGGGAATTTCTAAACTGGACAAAATGGGTCAGTGTGATCTGATCCCATGCTTAAGGGAGATGCTTACCTTCCCTCCACCAGGATCTTTGGGAATGGATGTTGGAGGGCAAGTGGAGAATATTAGGGAGCACCTTCAATATGTGCTATTCCTCTGTTAGTGAATTATGAACTAAACATTCCACAGTTCAGATATATAAATGTTGCGTCTTCTTGAGGATTCCACTCCAGGTCTATGTGGATGGAGGGGAAATGTATTGTGGATTAACGCAGTCTCCATTCATGCAAAAATGCCATGGCTTATAATACGGGGCAGCAGACAACAATTGCTTCGATGCTCAGGAGACCTTGATTCAGACCTGAGCTGCTCTTGCACAGCTTCTTTACTTTATCCACTGCTGGCATCTCTCCCGGATGCTTTGGTACCTCCTGGGAAGTGGAGACCATAACTGATCAGGTTGACAGATGCTGACAGTTTGATGCAAGGATACAATAAATCCAGTGTAGGGGCACAGCCTACTCACCAAATAACCAGATTTTCTTCCGTTTGTTGGTAGAAGCACTGCCTCCTCAAGCACACTCAAGGACGTGGTACATTGTCCTTGGGCTTGTCATGGCCTTCACCTCTACCAGCATCATCCTCGCTGCTCTTGTCTGTCACTGGTGTTCACCCCAAATCGTAAGTCTGAAGGTAGCAAGCTCAGCATCATCTGACCCAAAGAGGGGTGGGTTCATAGCAGAGAATGGCATTTTCACTTCCTATAGGTTAAAACTGATTTCCAGTGTTAAGATCCCTGATGGACCGTCTTCCAGAGACACATGGAGCCCTGTTCTTTTTATGAAAATATGTGTTGATTTATTCTTGGCTGCATGAGGTTTGGCTGCAGCATGGGGGATCCTCATTGTGGACCTGGGGGTGCAATTCAAGGCTGCAGAGCTCGTGGGCTCATCGGGTGCAGCTCGTGGGGCTTAGCTGCTTCAAGGCAGCTGGGATCATAGTCCTCCCACCAGGGACAGAGCCCGTGCCCCTGCACTGGATGGTGGGGTCTTAATCCCCGGGCCACCAGGGACATTCCAAGCCCTGTTCTTCCCTTCACCACAGACATCTGTTCTTATTCTCTACATGATCTTGGGAATCTGCTGTTACATAGAAAAGGATGGTCCATAACAGGAGACGTAGGATGGGTCCATGGGTTTGCACAGGTTCATAAGACAGTCCATGAATGGCTGGGCTTGTATATGGTTGTGTGTGTGTGTGTGTACACACGCATGTGGAATAGACAGTCTCAACACCTGGGGCATACTCCTGCCTTTTTCTGGTTTTGATGTCCCCATCAAAGATACGGAGGTCTGGAATAACTGCCTCCACCTCAAAGAGCCTTGACTCTCTTCCATTCTCAGATGTTTCTTTCATGGAAGGAGAGCTCAAGGAAGACAGAACAGTGAACAGTGAGGTGAGTCCTCCCAGGCCAAACCCTTGCCATAGCCTGAGCCCCTCCAATGCCCAGTGGCACATCCGTCAAAGGTCACGTCACAGTCCATCATTCACACCTCCTTCCTCTCAGGATCCTACAGCAGAAGACGTGATATACGCCCACTTGAACCACGGACCCTCTCCAAGATACTGTTCACCCCTGCTCCTCTAAGCCCCATGCACCCCTTCACCGAGCCCTGTATCTATGAAGAATTCAGTGTAAACCATGACCGTGCTGAGCCCTGACCTGGCCCCAGGCTGTGAGCACAGAGAGTGTTACAAATCAAGGACTTAGATCTCTTTTTAAGGGGTTCCTCTGTGGACACTCCTTCTCCTCCTCCAAAGCAGCCCAGCAACTCTGAGGTAACAGTGCAGTCCAAGAATTACAGGATCATCTTCAAAACTCCCACAACCTCTTAGTAATCTTCTGGCTATTCTAGGACTACATTTTATCTATCTCACCATTTGGGGAGAAGGTATAATCAGTCACATATACTGGGTAGGTTACTACGATCATCCTACTTTTTCTAAAATTCCAATAAAGCATAAAATTTTGCCAGCTGATTCTTCAAATTATTCAGTTAAAAAAATAAATAAATAAAATATCTATGCTGTAAATTTTTACAAGAATGAGCCTATTTACAAGACAGAGACTTGTAGACTTAGAGAACAATCTTAGAGTTACAGCGGGGAAGGGTGGTGGGAGAGATGGATTGGAAGTTTAAGATTGACATCTGCACACTGTTACATTTAAAATAAAATGTTTTCCATGAAGAATAATAAAATCAATGCTAGATCATTTTTAAAAAGATGAAGTATATTTTGTTTGAGATATCCATTTTGGTGGCACTAACCATGTGAGGATGCGTGTGTGCGTGCTAAGGCAATTCAGTCATATCTGACTCTTTGCAAACCCATGGATGGTGTGTAGCTCTCTATGCTCTTCTGTCCATGGGATTCTCCATGCAAGGATACTGGAGTGGGTTGCCATTGCCTTATCGAAGGGATCTTCTTTACCCAGGGGTTGAACCCACATCTCTCATGTCTCTTGCATTGGCAGGTAGACTCGTTATCACTGAGCCATTGGGGAAGCCCCTCAACCTTCCCCAGCCATGTGCCTTGAGGGTGCTGGGGTGCCAGGGGGTAGAACCATGAGGACAAAATCTCCTTCAGTCTGGATCTGCACCAGCCGATAAAGTAGTTACCCAGCCACGTGGTACAATGACTCTACACATATATGAAGTAAAGCATTCAGTTTTTCAGTTACATCCACCACATTTCAAGTTCTTGGTAGTGTCATGTGGCCAGGTGCTACGGTGCTGGACAGAGCAGATGTTTTAAAAAAAGTCCCATCACAGAGAATTCTACTGGACATTCCAGGCCAGATCACTGAGGGCTGCAGAGGGAACACTTGCCCCAGGGAGGCTTTGCATGTGTTGTGTTAATCCATCAATATTTGCATGTTTTGTCTTTTTTGCTTCTTTTCACCAAAGCAAAGGATTTGAGAATCTTCTGCCTTTTAAATTATCATCTGTTGACACAATGTGGCTTGGCTCAAGCAAGAGGGAGGCTGAAGAGCATAACACCATGAGGACCCCGGTGTGAACGGAGCTGACAAATGGGATGAAAATCAAGCTCCACAGAGCCTTAGTTGCTCCCTGAGGTCATGTGTGTGATCTCTCCCTGGCTTAGAACTAAATCTCCCAAGACTCTTTTACCAAGAGTAACGTCAGGATCGCTAGAAGTGAAGACATGCTGGGGCTTCTGTGTTGCCTCTGTGAGGGAGCACATGCCACACTGCTGTGGGATGTATCTGAATGTGCAATCATTTCATAATATATGCAAGTCAGGTCATTACCTTGGATACCACAGGGCTGTATGTCAATTATAATTCTGTGAAACTGGATAGATAGACGATACATATGCTTAGTCGCTTGGTCATGTCCAACTCTTTGTGACCCTTTGGACTGAAACCTTATAGGGTCCTCTGTCCATGGGATTCTCCAAGCAAGAATACTGGAGTGGTTTGCATTCCATTCTCCATGATGATACGTAGATAGATACATAGATAGCTCAATAGATTTCACTGGATGCGATACCACTTCCTGAGGCAGTTGATGATTTTAGCAGGCTGTTTCCAGTCTTATTTTTACTTTGCTTCACTGAAGTATACCATATGTATTAATATATGCATCTTTCCTAGATCAGGAACTCTGACGAGGACCATTTTTGTCTGACCCCAGAGTCTCTGTTGGTGAAGAGGAGAGCAACAGGCAGCATCACTGGATGCTTTGAAGAGACAGAAGTGATTCACATGCTTCCCCTCAAGGGGAAGAGACACAGTCTGCTTTTTACAGACACTGACCTGTCACTGGGGGAAGTAAAGCCTGCCCTCTGGGCCCAAGAGGAAGAGTTGTGCTTTTTGTGGAGCAGACTGTACTTTGCAAAACTCCCCAGCCCTCCTCACTCCCCCACCCCCTCGGTTCACCAGGTCTCTGAGGGCATCGCTGAAGGTCACACTCAACTCCTTGACTCTCACATCTCGAATTCAATAACACAGTAAAAGAATTCAGCCCCCAGGGTCCCCCTGGCCCCTGCTGTCCCCTCCATCCACAGAGTCCACCCACAGCCACACCTGGATCCCAGCCATAACCTCCCTGGGTTCTGAGCTCCAGACCCACACTCCCATCTCCAATTCACCCTCCACATTTCATCTTTCTAACTCACATTTCAGAATCTGCTTTCTGTCCCCAAATCCTGCCATGGTGCCTACATCTTCAGGGCAAACTCCAAACTCTTCTATCTGAACTCAGTCCTGTTCATGGCCCTCCAGAGTTGACTCCTCGCCCCCAACCTCAGCTCTCACCTTTTCTTCCCTCCAAATGATACTGGTGCAACTACACCACACACACACACACACACACACACACACACACACACACACACACATATACACACACACACACACAGAGAAAATGGGCCATTTAACTTTTGTGTGCTCTCTCACATCAGCTCTTCTGAGAACACTCAGACTCAACAAGTTCCTTTTGTACTGCCAGTCAAAAGTAGACACAAAGATAGACACTACCATTTACATCACTTGTTAATGGGTTTTGCTTTACTAAGGGGCAATTTTCATAAGAAAAACCCACATAAATCATTTAGAATGCTGGTTGACATGCCCATATTAGAATAATTGAGGTCAAAATTATTTATTTTTAATTAAAAAAATAAATTTATACTCTCATTTCCCTTTTATCTACAGCAGCTAACACAAGATGACCTTCATAAAGTTTTCTTATCATACAGTCTCTTGCTTATATATTCCATTTTTTCTTAAAAATAAAATCATCATCCTTGAACAGTGGACAGCACTGTACATGACCACCATCAACTCCCCAGTCCCCCTTCAGTGAGACCCTGTGTCCAGGGTTCTCTGGAATGTTCTTTTCTCTCTAGAATGTACTCGCTCCTACCCCATGGCTCTGCACCTCCTCAAGCAGCTGTTCCCTCAAGTACAGTGTAGATGTTGTTGTTGTTGTTCGGTCACTCAGTCATGTGTGACATTTGCAACCCCGTGGACTGCAGCATGCCAGGCTTCTCTGTCCTTCACTGTCTCCCAGAGTTGGCCCAAACTCAAGTCCATTGAGTCTTGATGTCACCCAACCATCTCATCCTCTGTCACCGTCTTCTCCTCTTGCCGTCAATCTTTCCCAGCATCAGGGTCTTTCCAATAGTCAGTTCTTTGCATCATATCGTCAAATTATTGCAGCTTCAGCTTTAGCATCAGTCCTACCAATGAATATTCTCAGGGTTGATTTCCTTTAGGACTGATTGGTTGGATCTCCTTGCTGCTCATGAGATTCTCAAAGTCTTCCCCAGCATTACAGTCTAAAAATGTGTTCTTCAGTGCTCAGCCTTCTTTATATCCAACCCTCACGTCCATATAGCCCGACTAGAAAAACCATGGCTTTGACTATAAGGACCTTTGTTGGCACAGCACTTTCTAATACCCCACTGTCCAGGTGTGTCACAGCCTTTCCTCCAAGGAGAAGGGTCTTGTAGTTTCATGGCTGCTGTCACTGTCCACAGTAATTTTGGGCCCAAGAAAAGGAAATCTGTCTCTGTTTACACTTTTCCCCTAATATATATATTTTGCCATGAAGTGCTTGGACCAGAGTTCAGGAGCTTCAATTTTTAAAATGTTTACAGTGTAGACATAGAACCTAGTTATTTTCTTGTTTCTTCTTTTAAAAAAACAATTTATTATTATCATTTGATGCCCACATTCTGCAGAATCTGGGTTCTTCAAGCACCCACAGAGGATGGGTTTCCCTGGGTCATGGGTGTATTTCTGCTCTGTGGCACCAATGCCTGGTACACAGTAGGTGCTCTGCAAGAATTTATGAACTGACCAAAGATGAGAAGTAAATTCCATTTCTGGAGGGGACTGGGAAAATAAACTTCTATTTGGAGCCAGACCATCCAGAACTGTCTCAGGACAAGAACCTGGATCCCACCCTCTAGAGCAGGCTGTCAGACTGGGAAGAAAGAGAAAGAGCTGAGACCTCAGGTCTGGGCTGAGATGCCTCCTGAGCCCTGCCTGGAGACATCGGCTCCAGGTCCACGGAGGGGCAGCCCCCTTGCTGCAGGTCCACGGCTGTGGGAACCCCGAGGGTGGCGCAGCCCCCAGGGACCACATCCTGTTTGTCCTCTAAGGCCCCGTGGTCTCATCTGTAGAGGGTGGGGGTGGGGGGCGGCTGGGCGCTCAGAGCTGCAGACATGCCTTCCATCCCCTCTGTGCTTCTCCTCCTCAGCCAGAAGTGCAAGGCAGGGAGGGGACCGTAGGATGGCATGGAACACCCACCCTGCCCCTAGTTCACAGAAACCACAGGGCTCAGGCAGCTGGAGGGGCGAGGAATTTTGATGGGGTGAGAATCAGCCCAAGCTTTCGGTGGCAAACCTCTCACTTTCAGGGCTGAGTCCATGCCAGAGGACCTCAAACCCTGTAGGTGAGTCTTCCCAGGGCTCCTGGTTCCCCTTGTCTCACTTCAGTACCAGAAAATCAGTGGGGGAGGATCTGGGGACACTGGAATTCTAGAGTGATGCTGGTGAAACCTGGAAGGGCTCCTGAACTGAGTTTGGGGAAGTCTTGGGACTCAGCCTCTGACTTCCTTCCAGGGACCTTCCACAAACCCACTATCTGGGCGGAGACTCTTTTGAGCAGCTCAGGGTGCCCATGTAAATACATGTTATGCAGACTTGGAATGTGAGAGTGAGGACACAGGCCATCAGGGAGTGTGCTGCAGTCGGCCTGCACTATTTGGAGACAGAAATGGCAATGCATTCTAGTATTCTTGGCTGGAAAATCCCACGAATATTGGAGCCTGCTGGCCTACAGTCCATAGGGCTGCAAAGAGTCAGACAGGACTGAGTGACTTCAATTTTTTCATTTTCTTTTAAAATTTATTTTTTCACTGGTTCCATTTCTTAATCTCATAATATTTATATTTTATTGAAGTGTAGTTGACTTACAATGTTTCAAGTGCACAGCAAGGTGACTATCAGCTATACAGGTACACATACATTATTTTTCAGATTATTTTCAATTAGGGTTTACTACAAGATATTGACTATAATTCCCCATGCTATACAGCAAATCTTTGTTTCCTGTTGCATATCTTTATTGTTAACTGGAAATCCAGCCTTGTATTCGTGTTCCTATTTTTAAGTTTAGGGTATATTCTGCATCAGTGTTAAGCTGCACTGAGAGTGAAAGCATGATGTCAAACTCCCTCCATGTGTGTTGAAAGTAAATGGAAAACAATGGGCAGTGTTAATTGTGAGAGGAAATATTGAATCACATTTTGTTACTGGTGAGTATTCCTGGTGACTCAAAGGATAAAGAAACTACCTGCAATGAAGAAAGATCTACTGGAGAAGGTAATGGCAGCCCACCGCAGCATTCTTGCCTGGAGAACCCCCGTGGACAGAGGAGCCTGGCAGGTTGCAGCCCATGGGATCACAAAGAGTCAGACACAACTAAGAGACTAAACTATTCTCAAGGCTCTGAACTAGAAAGGTATAACACTTTCTCATTCGTATAGAGATAAAAGTGGCAGAACGTACAGAACGTTTTGTCTTGTCAGGGCTTAAAGGGACTTTCTGATCAGACCTGCATGAACAGCTTCGAGAACAAGGGATTCCAGGATTAAAAGATTTCCCAGTGGAGGGGACGTAAGTATAGCTATGGCTGATCCATGCTGATGTATGGCAGAGACTAACAACATTATTCAGTTCAGTTCAGTCGCTCAGTCATGTCCGACTCTTTGTGCCCCAATGAACTGCAGCAATCCAGGCGCCCGTGTCCATCACCAAGGAATATCACTCAGCCATTAAAAAGAATGCAGGTGAATCCGTTCCAATGAGATGGATGAAAATGGAGCCTATTATACAGAGTGAAGTAAGTCAGATAGAAAAACACCAATACAGTGTACTACACACAAATACGGAATTTAGAAAGATGGTAATGATGACCCTATATGTGAGACAGCAAAAGAGACACAGGTGCAAAGAACAGTCTTTAGGACTCTGTGGGAGAAGGCGAGGGTGGGATGATTTGAGAGGGTAACATTGAAATGTGTGTATTATCATATGTGAAGTGGATCACCAGTCCAGGTTCGATGCATGAGACAGGGTGCTCAGGGCTGGTGCACTGGGATGACTCTGGGGAATGAGATGGGGAGGGAGGTGAGAGGCGGGTTCTAGATGGGGAATACATGTGTGCCCATGGCTGATTCATGTCTATTTTTCAAAAAAAAAACACAAAAATATTGTAAAGTAATTAGCCTCCAATGCAGCGTTCCTAAGAATAGCAAGGAGAGATAAGAAAGCCTTCCTCAGCAATCAATGCAAAGAAATAGAGAAAACAATAGAATGGGAAAGACTAGAGATCTCTTCAAGAAAATTAGAGATATCAAGGGAACATTTCATGCAAAGAGGGGCTCAATAAAGAACAGAAATTGTATGGACCTAACAAAAACATAAGATATTAAGAAGAGATAGCAAGAATACACAGAAAAATTGTACAAAAAAAGATCTTCACGGCCCAGAAAACCCTGCTGGTGTGATCACTCATACTCACCTAGAGCCAGACATGCTGGAATGTAAAGTCAAGTGGGCCTTAGGAAGCATCACTATGAACAAAGCTAGTGGAGGTGATGGAATTCCAGCTGAGCTGTTTCAAATCCTAAAAGATGATGCTGTGAAAGTGCTGCACTCAATATGCCAGCAAATCTGGAAAACTCAGCAGTGGCCACAGGACTGGAAACTGTCAGTTTTCATTCCAATCCCTGAGAAGGGCAATGCCAAAGAATCCTCAAACTACGGCACAATTGCACTCATCTCACATGCTAGTAAATTAGTGCTCAAAATTCTCCAGGCCAGGCTTCAGCAATACACGACCCTGAACTCCCTGATATTCAAGCTGGTTTTAGAAAAGGCAGAGGAACTAGAGATCAAATTTGCCAACATCCGCTGGATCATGGAAAAAGCAAGAGAGTTCCAGAAAAACATCTATTTCTGCTTTATTGACTATGCCAAAGCCTTTGACTGTGTGGATCACAATAAACTGTGGAAAATTCTGAAAGAGATGGGCATACCAGACCACCTGACCTGCCTCTTGAGAAATCTGTATGCAGGTCAGGAAGCAACAGTTAGAACTGGACATGGAACAAGAGACTGGTTCCAAATGGAAAAGGCGTATGTCAAGGTTGTATATTGTCACCCTGCTTATTTAACTTCTATGCAATGTACATCATGAGAGACGCTGGGCTAGAGGAAGCACAAGCTGGAATCAAGATTGCCGAGATAAACATCAGTAACCTCAGATATGCAGATGACCCAACTTTATGGCAGAAAGTGAAGGGGAGCTAAAAAGCTTCTTGATGAAAGTGAAAGAGGAGAGTGAAAATGTTGGGTTAAAGTTCAACATTCAGAAAATGAAGATCATGGCATCCAGTCCCATCACTTCATGGCAAATAGATAGGGAAACAGTGGAAACAGTGTCAGACTTTATATTTCTGGGCTCCAAAATCATTGTAGATGGTGATTGCAGCCATGAAAATAAAACACGCTTACTCCTTGGAAGAAAAGTTATGACCAACCTAGATAGCATATTCAAAAGCAGAGATACTACTTTGCCAACAAAGATCCGTCTAGTAAAGGCTATGGTTTTTACAGTAGTCATGTATGGATGTTAGACTTGAACTATAAAGAAAGCTGAGCACTGAGGAATTGATGCTTTTGAACTGTGGTATTGCAGAAGACTCTTGAGAGTCCCTTGGACTGCAAAGAGAGCCAACCAGTCCATCCTAAAGGAGATCAGTCCTGAGTATTCATTGGAAGGACTGATGCTAAAGCTGAAACTCCAGTACTTTGGCCACCTCATGTGAAGAGTTGACTCATTGGAAAAGACTCTAATGCTGGGAGGGATTGGGGGAAGGAGGAGAAGGGGACAACAGAGGATGAGATGGTTGGGTGGCATCACTGACTCAATGGACATGGGTTTGGGTAGACTCCGGGGAGTTGGTAATGGACAGGGAGGCCTGGTGTGCTGTGATTCATGAGGTCACAAAGAGTCAGACATGACTGAGCAACTGAACTGAAAATAAATAAATTAATTTTCAAAAAAAAAAAAAGAATCCTCTCGAGCACCACAGTCCAAAAGCATCAGTTCTTCAGAACTCAACCTTTTCAGTGCTTGGGCAACCGGAGGAACTGAGGATCCTGACTGGGAGAGAATCAGCCCAAGCTTTCAGTGGGAAATCTCACTTCCAAGGCTGAGTCTGAGCCAGAGGACCCCCAAACCCTGCAAGTGAATCCTCCCGGGGCTCCAGGGACCCGTGTCTCACTTGAGCCCCGGGAACTCAGCAGCAGGCGAGGTGGGGGCACTGGGATTCTAGAGTGATGCTGGTGAAACCTGGAAGGGCTCCTGAGCTGAGCTGGGGACTGAGGGGTGGAGAGGTCCTAGGACTCAGCCTCTGACTTCCTTCCAGGGACCTTTCACAAGCCACCATCTGGGCTGAGCCTGTTTTGGGCAGTTTCAAGGTGTCCATGTGCATACACCGTATGCAGAGTTGGAATGTACAAGTGAGTATATAGAACATCAGGAGTAGGCTGTAGTTTCCTTGCCCTATTTGGAGAAGGAAGTGGCGAGGCATACCAGTAGTTTTCCTTGGAAAATCCCATGGATGGAGGAGCGAGCGAGGCTAGAGTCCGTGGGGTCGCAAAGTGTCATACATGACTGAGCAACTTTACTTTCATTCATTTCATTTTAAAATTTATTTATTTTACTAGTTATATTTTTAAGTTTCACAATATATACATTTTATTGAAGTGTAGCTGACTTACAATGTTCCAGGTGCCCAGTAAGGTGACTGAATTACAGATATACACACATGTTTTTTTCAGATTGTTTTCCATTTTGGTTATTACAGGATATTGACCATAGTTCCTTGTGCTGTGCAGGAAATCTTTGTTGTTTGTTGCATATCACTTTTTAGTTTAATTAGACAGCTAGCATTCTATTCATATTTCAATTTTAAAGTTTAAGGTATAAATTCCACATCAGTGTTATGCTACACTGATAGTGAGAGCATGATGCCAAAATCCCACCATGTCCACTAAAGGTAAGTGGAGAGCAAAGGCAACGTTACGGGGAAGGAAATACTGAACCCCATCATGTTACCTGTGGGCCTCCCTGTTGACTCAGATGGTAAAGAATCCGACTGCAGTGTGGGCGACCTGAGCTCGAGCTCTCGGCTGGGGAAGGTCCCCCATGGAAGGAGATGGCAGCCCACCCCAGTATTCTTGCCTGGAGAATCCCTACTGACAGAGCCTGGCGGGCTCCAGACAGCCCAGAGGATCACAAGGAGTCAGACCCGACGGAGCGACTCAGCACAAGCACAGTGTTTCTGGTGGGAGGACGGATGGCTGCAGCAGCTCGGGAGTCGATAGCACGTATCCATTCGAAGGGCGAGCACACATCTCTGGATCTGACTTCCTATTGGGTCCGTTCCTTCAGCTCTGACCCTTGCACTCTGCTGTCTGTGCTGAGCCATGCTGACTCTTTGGTAAAAGAATGTTGCCTAAAGCTTGTAATATAGGCAAACCCATTCCCAAGGATGGAGGAGTAAATGGCAACACGCTCTAATATTCCTGCCTGGAGAAGTCCCCATGGACAAGGAGCATGGTGGCCTACAGTCCATAGGGGTTGCAAAGAGTCAGACATGACTGAGGGACGAAGACTATTCTCAAGGCTCTGAACTTGAAAGGTATAACACTTTCCCATTCATATAGAGGTAAAAGTTACATAACAGACAGAAACTTCTGTCTTGTTGGGGGCTTAAAGGGATATTACCACCAGACCTGCATGGACGGCTTGAAGGACAAAGGTTTCCAGCATTAAAGTCTTCCACAGTGGCGGGGACGTAAGTACAGCTGTGGCTGATCCATGCTGATGCACGGCAGAAGCCGTCACAGTATTGGAATTGTCCTAAAATTAAAATTAAATAAATCAAGGGGAGAAAGCTTGGACAGGAGTTGTCTGGTTGTCCAGTGGTTGGGAATCTGCCTGTCCATGTAGGGGGACACTGGTTCAATCCCCAGTGGGACAAATCCACATCCTATGGGGCAAGTAAGCCCGTGGGCCACAAGCCCTGTGCCTAGAGCAGGTGCTCCACAACAAGAAGAAGCCCCGGCGATGAGAGACCCTGGACCCCAGCAGAGAGCAGCCCCTCCCACACCCAGAGAAAGCCTGTGCACAGCGACAAAGAGCAGCACAGACATTAACTAGTTAATTAAAACCCTGCAACAGCCAGCCACGCCTCCTCCCCGTTTAGTGTGTGTGTGTAAGTGAGAAAGTGTGAGTTCACACGTGGGTATTTAATCTCTATTGTTCTCTCTTCTGCCTTAGAATTTTCTTCCCCCATGGGCTAAGGTTATTTTACATTCAGTAAACACTGTTGGACCATCCCTCTCACTCCCCCAAAAGCCCATCTAACTCAGGTAAGATGATTCTTTGGGGCACAAGTTTGCCGTCTCGTTGCTCTGCTGGCTTTCCAGATAAAGTCACTATTCCTTTCCTGAAGACCTCATCACTCTGTCCCTTGACAGACAATTTGAGGTTGGAACCAGAGCCCATTACTGAGACATTAGCAGAGGTCTCGTTCTTTTTAGACAAAATCCGTAGATGGCACTCTCATAATTGATATCTGTGGTTTAAAAGAAGATATGCAGATGGCCAAAAGGCATATGAAAAGATGCTCAGCACTGCTAATTAGTAGAGAAAGGCAAATTGACACTGCAAGGAGGTACCACCTCATACCCATCAGAATGGCCACCATTAGACAGCTGATGAATAACATGCTGGAGAGCAGGGGGAGAGATGGAAACCCTCTCACACTGTTGGGGGAGTGGAAACCGGTTGCAGCCACTGTGGAAAGCACTATGGCAGTTCCTCAAGAAAAGTGAAAACAGAGTTTCCATATGATCCAACAATTCCAGTCCTGAGCACACATCTGGTAAGAAAAACCTATACCATGAAAAGGTTCATGCACCCCTATGTTCATGGCAGCAAAACTTACAATAGCCAAGTCATGGGAGCAGCCTAACTGTCCATCGAGAGATGAATGGATACAGAAGATGCATATGCTTACACACACAGAGAGGGGAACACCACTCAGACATTTAAAGAGTGAAATCATGCCATCTGCAGCAGCATGGATGGACCTGGAGGTTAACATATTCATGGAAGGAGACAGAAAGGGAAAGACAATTTTCAGGTGATATCATATGAAAGGAGCATGTCAATGAAACAGGAACATACTCACAGACACAGAGAACAGGCTTGCGGTTGCCAAGGAGGGACAGACTGGGAGCTTGGGATGAGCAGGTGAAATTTATTTATACCTAGAATGGATAAAGAATGAGGTCCTACAGTATGGCACAGGGAATTCTATTCAGTATCTTGCCATAAGTCATAATGGAAAAGTAGATATATGTCGAGCTGAATCAATTTGCCGTATGAGAGAAATGAACTATATTTCAATATTTTTTAATTTTAAAAATTTGTGGTTTAAATATCTGCAATGAAACATTACATGACAGTAAAAATGCACAAACTCAAAGGACAAAGGATACAGATCAATTCTGAAACATGATATTAAGTAAATAAAAGGACATTTTAAGAAGGGTGACTGTACTGTTAGTCCATTACATACATAATGATCAAGAGGAGACCGGATTTATCACTTCGGGAGCATCACTAAGGTTAACGACCCCTACCCCCCAGCACGATGGTGTGGAATCACCGCCCTGACTGAGGTTCTTTCCTGTCTATGAACAACAGCTGAACCGGGTGTGTGTCTGCCCTTGAAGGCCTGAAAGAGATGGGCCATTGTGTCCCAGTTTGGAGCTGATTGTTTGTGAACACACCTCTCACTCAAGCATTCTGGAGCTTGAAAAATCTCTACTTGACATATTTTGTGTTCATCTGAAAATCCCAGGGATGGGGGAGCCTGGTGGGCTGCCGTCTATGGGGTCGCAGAGAGTCGGACACGACTGAAACAACTTAGCAGCAGCAGCAGCAGCAGAGTATCTAGGAAGCAATGTGGTCCACCTTTTCAGGCAGAACAAATCCCCCTCCCACAAAAACACCACAGTCACCTTTAAACAGGTTATCTTTGTGTACACGTGTGGTCCTTGGATTGGAAAGGGAGGAAGAGAGAGACAGGGAGAGTGTTATGTGTGCAAAGTTTCCACTCACAATCATGAAATAACTTCAGATGAAGAGTCAGAAAAGACAAATATCACATGATATTGTTTACTCGTGACATCTAAGAAAATGAACTTATTTACATAACAGACTCACAGAGAATGAACTTACGGTGACCAGGGGGGATAGTGTCAGGGGAGGTTATATTTTAAGTTTAGTGCTGACATATACACACAGCTATATGAACAAAGGATGACCACAAGGACCGACTGTATAAAACAGAGAATTCTACTTAACATTCTGTAACTACTTAAGTGGGAAAAGAATTTGAAAAGCAGCAGATGCATGTGTCTGTATAACTGAGTCACTTTGCTGACACCTGAGACTAACAGAGTTAGCTCCCTAATCACATATATTACAGTGCAGAATTTTTCATATTTTCAAAGAACCATAATATGTATCTCTGGTCCTCTCATAAGAATGCAGAATAAAAGTCTCTATTAGTGAGTCTTTAGTTGGCAAGCTGCACTGAGCCTGACGTACGAGGTGGGAACGTGTGGTTTCTCTTCTGTGAAGAGTTAAGGTTAATGAGATTTATCGTGAGCTTGGGAAAAGCATCCTCATGGTATACAATGAAGCACAGTTACTGCTTCCTAAAGGCAGCAAGATCCGTGCAAATCCTCTATGTTTATACTGTTTAGGGAAACAAAAAGTGGCGATCAAGTCATGCACATGCTCCCGTAATGCTGCTCAGTCAGTCTTCCATCCCTGGCGTGAAAGAGGCTGACCATCTTCCCATGTGACACGAACCTGGCTGACTGTACCAGCAACACCGCCCTCCTTCCGCATCCTGTGACGCAGTCAGCTTTGCTCAGTTTTGTCTCTGTCTCACAGAAGCAGAGCCATGTGCCCCACACTCCTCAGCCTCCTGGAGTCTTGGTGAGTCTGGAATGACACAGTTGGAGGGGTTATGGTGGAAATGGGGGTTCCTCGCACCACCACCCAGGTTCCCTGCATGAGGGTGTAAAGAGTGTGGGGCCGTCGGGACAAGCCATCTCTGACGTGCTTTTCCTTCTAGGATTCTGTGTGAGTCTGAGGATCTGGGCAGCCGTGGGTGAGTCCTCCCTATCCCTGATTTCTTTGTTGAGCAGAGCAGTTGGGGCTGATGCAGATGGCACTTGGGGCTGGGGTGAGACCCCGTGAGTACAGTGAGCCGCGTGCCCTGTGATCCCAGGTCCTCCCTATTGGCCTTGACACTCATCTTCACTCTCCCCAGAGGTTAGCCCAGCTCTGGACTCTGGACCTGAAGGCACAGTGTGAAGTCTGGGAGCTGGGAGCTGGGCCCACTCAGTGCCATTGCTATAATGAGAGGGGAGCAAGAGGCTGCAGCCCACAGAGCCTCCCCTACAAGCTGGCTCATGGCATCTCCAGCCCGGCCCTTAACAACAGAAACTGCAGGACCACCCACTAGACCTGACCCTAGGGACAGGTCTGGCCATCAGGCAGGGCCACCTGGACCTTGTCACGCATTTGATGTAGGTTAGCTAACAAAGGAGCCAGCTGCAAGCTCATTTCCTTCTTTCCAGTCAAGTGGCTTTTCACTTGTTACCTCTGTTACTGTTAGTCGCTCAGTCATATCCGACTCTTTGCAACCCCTCAGACTGTAGCTCACCAGGCTCCTCTGTCCATGGGATTCTCCAGGCAAGAATACTGGACGGGGTTGACATTTCCCTCTCCAGGGGATCTTCTCTACTTGGAGACTGAACCCTGCTCTCTGTTTGCAGGAGTTTCTTTGATGCTTGAGCTACAACAGATCCAGCAGGGAAGCCCTCTCACTTCTTTTCCACGCATCAGTTTTTTGTGGTGTTTCTTTTTGCCTGCATCGCACAGCATGCAGGATCTCAGTTCCATGATTAGAGATTCAGCCCGGGCCCTTGGCAGAGACAGTGGTGAGTCCTAATGACCGGACCACCCAGGAATCCCCAATGTTTTGTGTTTTGAGAGAGTTCTCAGCATTTTGTCAACCCAAGTTTTATTCTTCTGATAAGATTCACTGCTGAGAATCATAGTCTTAGAATCTCTGTGATGTCTGTCCTGGGTTGACTGTGTCTCTGTGTGTCCCCAAGCCCCAGGTGTCCTTGAGCATCAGGGTGATGCACTTTAAAGTTGATGCCTTGGAAGAATTGAAGGGGAAGCGCTCCAACAAGACCAGTGGGGAGAGGGCACCATTCCCATTTTCCTCTCAAAACCTGTGACTCCTTCTCTCCTAGGTGAATATGAGAAGCCCTCTTTGTCAGCCTGGCCAAGCCCCATGGTTCCCTTAGGACAGACTGTGACTCTTCAGTGTCACCTCCGTCCTCCAAATAAGAGATTCAGACTCTTCAAAACAGATGGGAACAATTTGACCAAGCTCCTTGGAAATCATTTCAGCACCTTCACCCTTGGCCCAGTGACCAGAGAGACATGCCGGGTCCTACACATGTTCTGCATTATCCAATTCTTTCCCTGGGTTGCCCAGACACAGTGACCCCCCTGCAGATTGTGGTCACAGGTAGGGAGGGGGCCCGCACAGCCTGGGACAGCCATCTAGGCAGAGCAAACCCATTCTAGGTCCAAGTTCCTTACGTGGTCCAAGATTTACTCAGGATTTCCAGCCAGGGAATGAACCAAGAAAGGGAGCCCAGTCTGAGAGTTTAAACTCGGGGTGTTGACTAGATAAGGTGCTCCGGCAAAGGAAGGAGGAGCCTCCCCAGGCGTTAGTTAGACAGGATGCTGCCACGGCCTGCCACCAGGGAGGATGGTGACCTGCCACTCAGGAGGGAGCTGTGATCCCATAGGAAGGAGCTGGAGCCCCAGGGAGGAGTCCCAGGAATGTCTCCAGAGGCATGAGGTGGGGGTCACAGATGGGGAAATGTTTCCTTTTTCTCCACCTCCTTTCCAATCTCCTGCCAGTCATCACCCACATTCTAGAAGAGTGTGAACAGAGCCAGGGAATGCATCATCAGAACCACCCAGCTCCCCACCGGACATACTAGGGACAGGATGAAGCTGAGAGCATGGGAACTCACTCCAGGATTCTCGCCTGGGTGAATGCCATGGACAGAGGAGCCTGGCAGGCTATGGTTCATGTGGTTGCAGAATTGGACAGGACTGAAGTGTTTGAGTATGCATGCATGAAGCTGAGAGCAGATCCAACAGCTAGAGAGCTTAGAATAAACACAGAGGAGGCTGGAGGTCTTGAGCAAAGAGAAACAGAAAAGCATGAGCCACAGCCCGAGAACAAGGCTGAAGAAAATGCAACAGGACAGACAGGAAGGGCAATTGGCTTTGATGGTTCACGGGAACATTTTTCACCCCTTCAGGTGTCAGGGGGAAGCACCGAGGTGGGGTGACTCACTGTAGCTCACAGCTCTTTGCTCCTAGGTATGTTTGCAAAACCCTCCATCTCAGCCCACCCAGGCCCCCTCATGCGTGTGGGAGAGAATGTGACCCTCCGCTGTCACTCACCAATGTTCCATGACAAGTTTATTCTGCACCAAGAATATAGCACAGAGAATTTCCAGAGACATGCAGAGATGCTCACTGGTGGGCATGCCTGACTTCTCCATTGGCCCCGTGACTGTGGCGAGTGCAGGCGCCTACAGATGCTACGGCTCTCTCAGCGGCTCCCCCTATGAGTGGTCAGCCCCCAGCGACCCCGTGGGCATCATCATCACAGGTGAGTGTGGCCAGACCAGTCCCTGCTGCTCTCTGTGTCACAGAAGGTCTAGTGTCCAGTCCAGCATCAGCACCGGGAGAGAATGACAGGCGTGCAGAAAAACAAACTCGGGAGAGGGAGCAAAGCAGAGAGAGGAGGTGTGAACACAGAAGGGAAAAGAGAACATAGTCCCTGCTGGGTGCTGAGGGGAGGGAAGACACAGACGGGGACAGAGCGCAGGAGCGAGAACGTGAAAGCACGATCAATGGAGAAAAATATACCAGAGCAGGGACACGGGCAGTTCCCGGCTCAGGCAGCCAACGAAGGCTGGTTAAGGGGTTAGTTTCCCGCTTTCCTGTCCAGAGCTCCCTTCCTCTGTCAGCAGCACACTGTGGTACCAGACGCCCTGCAGTCTGGCCCCTGGGTGATCGAGATGGAGGTTGACACCCTGACGTTGCTCAGCCTTGCAGTTTAATGCATTCTTCTGCACAAAGAGTGGGGGTGTTCCTCCAACCCTCCCACCTGAGGAGTCCCTTCCAGCCCCTGGGGTTGGGCATGGCAGCCAGAACACGCCCTCAAAAATGAGACAGTCAAGATCGAATGAGATTCTGGCAATTTCCACTCCATAATCTCTTCTTCTGCATCAATGCCAGTTTTCTACTGATCCCAGCAGTAGTTAGTAAGACCCATTTCTTTCTTTCTTTTTTTAATTTTATTCTTACTTTGTTTTACTTTACAATACTGTACTGGTTTTGCCATACATGGACATTTATTTCAAGGAACTGCACGTTTTAATTTTTTTAATTTATTATTTATTTTTAATTTATTATTTATTTTTTAATTTATTATTTATTTGTTTGTTGAAGTCTAGTTGATTTCAGATGTTGTTAATTCCTGTTATACAACACAGTGATTCAGTTATTCATATACATACATATACTCTTTCTTTCTAAAAGGACATTAAATGACAATCCATTTTTGAAATTACTAATTTGTTCAGAGGATTGTAAATGACATTCAGTTTTTAAAGTTGTTTCTGATTTTTCCCCTGTGCTGGGTCTCCCGTGCTGTGGGGCTTTCTCTCCAGGCGCTGGGGCGCCTTCTCACTGCAGGGCCTCTCTTGTTGAACCCTTCAGGCTTTAGTCCTCAGTTTAGGACTAGAGTTACTTTGTGCTCTAAGATCAATGTCTCCTCCTTCCCAGGTCGGTTCAGGAAACCCTCTCTCTCAGCCCAGGGGGCCCTGTGCTGAGGTCAGGGGGAGAATGTGACCTTGGTCTGCAGCTCTGAAAGTGCCTTTGACCAGTTCCATCTGCTCAGAGACGGGCAGAACCTTGGGCGCCCACTCGCTGGAGGGCAGGGCCACCGCGGAGCACTCCAGGCAGAGTTCCCTCTGGGTCCTGGGACCCCAGCCCAGAGTGGGGTCTACAGGTGCTATGGCTCCTTCACTCGCTCTCCCTACACGTGGTCAGACTCCAGCGACCCACTGGTCCTGTCTGTCACAGGTAAGGAACCTCTTCCCTGGCCCCTACTTTGTTCCTCTTCAGTCGCTGTGTTGAGTCCAACTCTTGGCCACCCTCTGGATGCAGCACGACAGACTCCCCCTGTCCTTCACTATCTCCTCCTCATGGATCACAGCCTTGTAGTGGTGAAGGGCCTTTGTACCTCAGGGAAGCTATGAGCCAGTCATGCAGGGCCACCCAGGCCTGAAGGGTCATAGTGAAGGGTACTGACTAAAGGTGGTCCCCTGGAGGAGGAAACGGGAGCCCCAATCCAGCATTCTTGCATTGAGAACTGATGAAGAGTCCCATGCTTTACATTATAGTAAATGAGACTACACTGGACAAATAATTCATTTGGGTTTTTGAATAAAACTTACTCTGCCACAACGGCTCCATGTTGCTGTCAGGGGAGCCATAGTGTTTCTGGAGAAATGGAGGCAATGAGAACCACATAGGAAGAGAGATGGTAGACGGCATCTCAACCTTCTTCCACCTCCTCTATGGATGCTCCATGGCAGAGTCCTGTCTATCCAGGCAAATACAGAAAAGGGTCAGAGTAGACCCAGAGGAGGAGAGGCTGGCCTGATTTGGGGAAGATCAGAGATTGCCTTGGCTCCTTGGTTTTAGTCTTTTCCCAGGAAGCTGCTCTCACATACCCAATTAAGGAACACAGACAGTCATTCCTGGAGCAGACCGAATGTCTCTTGCTTACAGCTGTCTTTCACCACCAGGCATATCCTTCCCGCTTCTCCTTCCACCATCCCTTCTGCAGGACGGAGGGTCTACTCAGTGCATTCATGGGGAGGACCAGAAGCTCTCCCCCCCCCATCACTGCTGTGAGGGATGACAAAGTCAAAGACAGGCCGGAGGTCAGCCTTCCAGAAAGAACAGTCCTCCTTCAGTGGGTAGGAGGAAGGTTACTGGTCACCCCTTCTGGCTTTTCTCCCCTAGGATCCACGACAAGTACTTGCCCATCAACCATGGATCCACACACCACAGAAGGTAAGCAAGACGGCTCTCCTATATCAGCAAGTTTCTCAAAAGACAGAGGGCTCCTGTGTGAGTGTTGGCTCTGCCTCCTCCCAGCTCTGTGACTTTGGGCTCCCTCAATGTCCCTGTCCCGTCAGCATTTGAGACCGTGGTCCGCCTAGAACGAGAGGGGGCACTGAGCTTCTCATGGTGTGACTGGGGATTTCTAAATTGAACCAAGCAGGTCAGAGTGACCTAACCCCATAGTAAAGGAGATGCTTCACACTCCCTCCACCAGGTTTTTGGATGGATGGCAGGGCACTGGAGAATTTTAGGGAGCACCTTAGAAGTGTGTTATTCCTCTGTTAGTGTTTTGTGAACTAAGCATTCCACAGGGCAGAATTAAGTGTCATATCTTCCTGAGGACTCCATTCCAGGTCTATGTGGATGGAGCAGAAATGTATTGTGGATTAAAGGGTCACATTCAACCAAAAACACCATGTCTTGTCCTACGGGGCAGCAGAGAAAAACTGCATCCGTGCCCGTGGGACCTTGGTTCAGATGTCTGCTGGTCTTGCACAGCCTCTCTACTTTATCCTCTGCTAGCATCTCTCCTGGATGCTTTGGTACCTCCTGGGTTGGGGAGACCATAACTGATCAGGTTGATAGATACTGACAGTTTGACGCAAGGATACAATAAATCCAGTGTGTAGGGGCACAGCGTGTGCAGCGAATACCCAGACCTTCCTTTGCTTGTTGGCAGAAACACCGCTTCATCAGGAACACTCCAGCACCTGGAAGAATTGTCCTTGGGCTCTCCATTGCCTTCACCTCTACCAGCATCTTCCTCGCCTGCTCTTGTCTGTCACAGGTGTTCTACCCCAAATCGTAAGTCTGAAGAGGCAGAGCTCAGCATCATCTGATCCAGGGGAGGTGGGCTCATAGCAGAGAATGGCATTTCACTTCCTATAATCTAAAAACTGGTTTATGTTGTTGTAATCCCTGATAGAACATCTTTCAGAGACCCATGGAACCCTGTTCTTTTTAGAAAATATGTATTGATTTATTCTTGGCTGCATCAGGTCTTGGCTCGCAGCATGGGGAATCCTCATTGTGGAGCTGGAGTGCAGTTCAAGGCTGCCGAGCTCATGGGCTCAACAGTTTCAGCAATGAGGATAGCTGCTTCAAGGCTGTGGGATCTCAGTTCTCCCACCAGGGATAGAACCCACGCTCCCTGAACTGGAAGGTTGACTCTTAATCCCTGGACCTCAGGGACATTCCAACTCCTGTTATTCCTTTCAACTACAGCCATCCATTTTTCTCCCCTACATGATCCTGGGACTCTGCTGATATGTAGAAGAGCTTGGTCCACAACAGAAGATGTAGGATGGGTCCGTGGGTTTGCACAGGTTCCTGAGACAGTCCATGAATGGCTGGGCTTGTATATGGAATGTTTTGTTTTGTTTCATTTAGTGGAAAAGACAGGTTCAGCAACCTGGGGAACACCCCTGCCTTTTCTACTTTGATGTAACTATCAAAGCTGAAATAACTGCATCCACCCTGAAGAGCCTTGACTCTCTTCCATTCACAGATGTTGCCATCAGGAAGGAAAGCCCATGGAAGACAGAACAGTGAACGGTGGGGTGAGTTCTCCCAGCACAAATCTTTGCCAGATTCTGAGCCCACCAATGCCCAGCAGCCCAACCTT
Organism: Nanger dama; assembly: GCA_917880005.1. NCBI lineage: Eukaryota > Metazoa > Chordata > Mammalia > Artiodactyla > Bovidae > Nanger > Nanger dama. The sequence goes on along the minus strand of CAKJTW010000545.1, from coordinate 20,807 downwards.
CGAAGATCATGTCTCAGTTCATCAATCTCACCTCTCTCAGGACTCTGCAGCGGAAGACGTGATATACGCTCACTTGGACCTCAGGACCCTCTCCAACAGACGGTTCACTCCCGCTCCCTGAGGCCCATGCACCCCCTCTGCTGAGCCCATTATCTATGAGGAATTCAACATAAACCAAGACCATGCTGAGCCCAGACCTGGCCCCATCCTCTGAGCACAAAGAGTGTTACAAATCGAGGACCTAGATCTCTTGTTAAAGGGCTTCCTTGTGGACACTCCTTCTCCTCCAAAAGCAGCCCAGCAACTCTAAGTGAGGAGTGGAGTCCAAGAATGATAGTATCGTCTTCAAAAATCCCAGCACCTCTTAATAATCTCCTGGCTATTCTAGGACTCTCTTGTAACTATGTCACTGCTTGGGGAGATGCTATATTCAGTCGTACATACTAGGTAGCCTATGATGATCACCCTACTTTTTCTAAAATTCTAATAAAGTATAAAAATTTTTCCAGTTGATTCTTCAAATATTCAGTTTAAAATAAACAAAACCAATAAGCAAAAACTCCTCTTCAGTAACATTTTACAAGGGTAAACTTATTTCCAGGCCGAAACAGACTGTAGACTTAGAGAACAAAGGTAGAGTTACCAGAGGGGAAGAGTGCTGGGACAGATAGAGGGAGTTTGAGATTGACGTGTGAACACTGCTATATTTAAAATAAAATGCATTTCATGAAAAATAATAATGCTAGTTGGTGAAATAAAAAGATGAATTATACTCTGTTTAGATAGCTGGTATGGTGTCACTAACCATTTGAGGCTGAATACATGCATGCAAAGTCAACTCAGTCATGGCCGACCCTTGCGACCCATGGAGTGTAGCCGCCCAGGCTCCTGTGTGCGTGGGATTCTCCAGGCAAGAATACTGGAACCGGTTTCCATTCCCTTCTCCAGGGGATCTTCTCAGCCCATCTAACCCAGGTCTCTCATGTCTCTTGCAATGGCAGGCGGATTTTTGTACCACTGAGCCGCCAGTGAGCACCCTCAGCTTTTTAAAAAGAACAAAGTCCTGAGTTTCGAGAACTTGGATTGACGTGGAAGGCATTATGTTTTGTGAAATAAGTCAGACAGGGAAAAAGAAATGCTGTATGTTTTCACTTATATGTGGAATCTCAAAATCAAACATGGATTTCCTTGATGGTCCATTGATTAAGACTCTGGGTTCCTAATGCAGGGGGTCCAGGTTCAATCCCTGGTCAGGGAACTAGATCGCACAAGCTACAACCAAAAATATACCGCGTCCACTTCTCGGATCTGATGCATCCAGATAAACAAAAAATAAGTATTAAGAAAATAAAAATAGATGAACAAATATAACAAAGAGAATCAGACTCACAGGATTCAAAGAAGAAACTAGTGGTTACCAGAGGGGAGTGGGGAGAGGGGTGGGTGTGAGGGGCAGTAAAGTATGTAGAGTGAATTAAGAAACACCCACAACCATTTATAAACTAAATAAGTCACTGGGCTATAATGTCCAGGACAGGGCATATAGTCAATATTTTATAAATTTTGTATTCTGTGCAATCTGTGAAAATGCTGAATCACTATGTAATACACCTGTAACTAATAAAATATGGCAAGCCAACTATACACAAATTTTTAAAAAATTGTTCCATGTTCAAGGAACTTGGCAGTGCATACATACAGGGAGAAAGAAAATACAATATAGGAAAATCCATAAATTAAAAAATAAACCATGCAATTAGTATTTTCAATAAAGACATTTAAAGAAAAATCTGAGACCTCAGGTCTGGGCTGAGATGCCTCCTGAGCCCTGCCTGGAGACATCGGAGCCAGGTACACAGAGGACCACCCCTGCTGCGGGTCCACGGCCATGGTAATCCCAAGGGGGTGGTGGCAGCCCCCAGGGACCACATCCTGTTTGTCCTCTAGGGCCTCGTGGACTCCTCATCTATACAGAGCAGGGAGGGGTGGCTGGGTGCTCAGAGTTGCAGATATGCCTTCCTTCCTCTCTGAGTTTCTCCTCCTCGGCCAGATGTGCAGGGCAGGGAGGCAAGGGACATCCACTCTGCCCCCAGCTCACGGGAACCTCAGGGCTCAGACAGCTTGAGGGTGCCGGGGAGCCAGCACGGGAGATCCCACCCATGACAAGGTCATGTGGAGAGCCCTTTTGGGCAAGGCGAATCAGGCTTCAGGGGTTCCCCCTGGGTTTCCTGAACATCTACCCCCAAAACCAGAGTCTGCCTGCCTTATTGTACTGTGCTTTCCACTCTTCTGCCTCTAAAAGGAATTAACTTAGTGCTCCAGTTAACAGTCTCCTGCATATAAAAGGAATGTCTCAGCTTAAACCCCTTTGATGGCTTTCTAACTTATCTGACTGGTCTGCCTGGACTTTACGACTTGTGGCTTGTTTACAGCCCCCCAACCATGAAAGGCATGAAGCTCAAAACATCTTAAAGACATAGAGGCCTTTTAGAGTTAAGAATTAGTTTGGTGAATAGTTTGTTGAGTTAATGTTTGCCTCCAGGCCTCCATATCCTTTATCTTTTAGGCTCCTGGGAGGATATTATCAATGTAATCAGGATGCAGAAATAGGAATAGAGTAGTTTTGATGTTAGCAACACTAGACTTTTGAGTTCATCAGTTTTCTCTTTGTTATAAATCACTGTACTCCACTTTCTTGTTATAAAATGTTGTATCTCTGCTATGTAAGAATGTGACTTTATTTAGTGCTTTCTGAAAGTGGCACCAGACTTTGGGAAGAACAATACCGTTAAGGCAAAAAAGTCTTCCTGTCGACAAACCCTTATCAGAAAAGAGCCGTAAAATGTTAATTGGCCTTCTGGCTGGAAGGTGATGTAAATCACCTAAGACTTATGTATGCAACTAGGTATGCAGAGAGAAAGCCTGGTCTCGGTGAGTCAGGGCTGTTGACACTGCATTATTTTTGTATTATCCATTGATCTCTATGTGCAATCAAAAGTATAAAAAGCCTACTGAACAATAAACGATGCACCAGTTTCTTGGGCTAATCTCTGAAACTAGTTTCTTGGAAATCTGACTCCCGCCATGTCTCTCTCTTTCTCCCTTCTCCCTCCCTCTCCTTTTCAGGCTGAATTCCCATCTGGGGCGTGGAGCCTCGCCATGTCTACTTACTTGTCCCAGCTTCTAAGATCCATGAGAGAGGAAGGCCCAAGGGCACCATCCGCTATTCAAACAGGCGCTGGTGGCATGATGTAGATGGTGCAAGTTCCTTGTCTTGGAACTTTATTGGTTTTCCACGTAAACCAAGTTATTCAGCATCTTTTCTCCACTAATTTTCCTACTATACTATTTCTTTCTAATCTCTTGTATATTTTCTAAATAAGTAAGTTTATCCTCATGTACTCCATCTCCCCTTCAAATTACCCTGGGTCCACCAGGGGCTGGACTCTGGCATGAGGGCCAGGGATCCTGATGGGGAGAGAATCAGTCCAAAGCTTTCAGTGGCAAATCTCACACTTGGGACTGAATCTGGGCCAGAGACCTCCGAACCATGCAGGTGAGTCCTCCCAGATCTCCTGGGACCCATATCTCATGTGAGTCCTGGAAAGTTGGTTAGGAGTGAGGTGGGAGACCTCAGATTCTAGAGTGATGCTGATGATACCTGGAAGTGCTCCTGAGAGGGCTGGTGATTGAGGGTGGGAGGTCCTGGGACTCAGCCTCTAACTTCCTTGCAGAGACCTTTCCAAAAGCTCACCATCTGGGCTGAGACTCTTTGGGGAGCTCAGGGTGCTGATGTGAATGCCGGGACACCATATGCAGGGTTGGAATGTGAGTGAATACACAGACCATCAGGGAGTATACTGCAAGTGGCCTGCACTATTTGGAGAGGAAATGGCAGTGCATTCCAGTATTCTTGCCTGGAAAATCCCCCATGAGCCATTGGAGCCTGCCAGCCTAGAGTCCATAGGGTTGCAAACAGTAGGATGTGGCTGAGTAACGTCAGTTTCTTTCATTTCATTTTAAAATTTCTTTATTTCACTGGTTCTATTTTTAATCTCATAATATATATATTTTATTGAGATGTAGTTGTCTTTCAATGTTTCAGGTGCACACCAAGGTGATTTTCAGTTATACAAACATGTATACATTATTTTTCAGATTATTTTCCATTTGCAGGATTATTACACAATATTGTCTATAGTTCCTGTGCTATACAGTAAACCTTTGCTGCTTATTGCATATCTTTATTTTTTTTATTAGAAATCCAGTATTGTATTCATACTTCTATTTTTTAATATATGGTATATTGCAGGTCAGTGTTATGCTACCCTGAAAGTGAAAGCATGATGACAAAATGTCACCATGTCCACAATAAAGTAAATGGGAAACAATGGCCATGTTCATTGTGGGAGGAGAATGTTGAATCGCATTATGTTAGTGGTGGGCTTTCCTGGGACTCAAAGGATAAAGAGTCTGCCTGAAACGCAGGAGACCTGAGACGAGCCCTTGGTTGGGAAGATCTCTGGAGAAGGAAATGGCAACCCACCCCAGCATTCTTGCCTGCAGAACTCCCATGGACAGAGGAGTCTGGCGGGTTTCAGCCCCATGGGATCACAGGAGTCAGACACCTCTGAGGGACTAAACTATTCTCAAGGCTCTGAACTAAAAATGTATAACACTTTCCCATTCATATAGAAATAAAAAATGGCAGAACAGACAGAACGTTTTGTCTTGTCAGGGGCTTAAGGGACATTATGAACAGATCTGCATGAACAGCTCTGAGAACAAAGGATTCCAGGATTTAAAGATTTCCACAGTGGAGGGGGCGTAAGCATAGCTGTGGCTGATCCATGCTGATGTGTGGCAGAACCTGACAATACTGTAGTTGTCCTTAAACTAAAATAAATTAATTAAGGGGGAAAAGGCTTGTAACAGAGAACTTCCCTGTGGTCCAGTGTTGGTTCCCTGTGGTTCCAGTGGAACATGCCTGCCAACGTCGGGGAGGAGGTCCGATCCCGGGTCCATAGAAGAATCCACATGCCTTGGGGCCATTAAGCCCGTGGGCCACATGCCCATGTGCCTAGAGCAGGAGCTCCCACAACAAGAGAGCCCCGGCGATGAGAGACCCTGCACCACAGCAGAGAGCAGCCCCTTACCACACCCCAGAAAGCCTGTGCACAGCGACGGAGAGCCAGCATAGCCATTGACTAGTTAATTAAAACACTGCAACAACCAGCCACACCTCCCTCCCCTTTTTAGTGTGTGTCTTTGTGTGTGTGTGTGTATGTAAGTGTGAAAGAGTGAGTTCACACGTGAGTGTTTAATCTGTATTGTTCCCTCTACTCCTTGGAATTTTCTTCCCCATGGGCTAGGGTTATTTTACATTCAGTAAACACTGTTGGACCATTCCTCGCGCTCCCCAAAAAAGCCCATCTAACTCAAGTAAGATGATTCTTTGGGGCACAAGTTTGTCAACTCGTTGGTCTGCTAGCTTTCAGATAACGTCACTATTCTTTTCCTGAAGAACTCATCACTCTGTCCCTTGAAAGCAATGTGAGGTTGGCATCAGAGCACATTCATGAGACATTAGCAGAGGTGTCATTCATTTAGGACAAAATCCATAGACGTCACTCTCACAGTTGATATCTGTGGTTTAAAAGAAGATGCACAGATGGCCAACAGGCTTATGAAAAGAAGCTCAGCATTGCTAATTAGTAGAGAAAGGCAAATCGACACTGCAAGGAGGGAGCCACCTCATACTGATCACAATGCATCATTGGGACAGTTGATGAATAGATGCTGGAAGCATGTGGAGGAGAGGGAAACCCTCTTACACTGTTGGGGAGCGTAAGCTGGTTCAGTCACTGTGGAAAACAGTATGGCAGTTCCTCAAAAAAAGAAAAACAGAGCTTCCATATGATCCAACTATTCCAGTCCTGAGCACATATCTGGAAAATAACTATACCTTGAGACGATTCAGGCACCCCTATGTTCATAGCAGCAAAACTTACATTAGCCAAGACATGGAGCAGCCTAACTGTCCATCGAGAGATGAATGGATAAAGAAGATGCATATGCTTATACACACAGAGAGGAAACACCACTCAGACATTTAAAGAGTGAAATCATGCCATTTGCAGCTGCATGGATGGACCTGGAGATTAACATATCCATGGAAGGAGACAGAAAGGGAAAGACAATTTTCACGTGATATCACGTGGGAATCTAAAAGGAACATATCAATGAAACAGGAACAGACTCAGAGACATAGCGAACAGGCTTGTGGTTGCCAAGGAGGAAGGACGGGAGCTTGGGGTGAGCAGACGCAATCTATTTATACACAGAGTGGATGACGAATGAGGTTCTACAGTATGGCACAGGGAAATTTATTCAGTATCTTGGCATAGATCATAATGCAAAAAAAGAATATACATGTTGAGCTGAATCAATTTGCTGTATGTGCAGAAATGAAACTATACTTCAATACATTTTTTAAAAAATCTGTATGCGAGACAGCAAAAGAGATGTAGAACAGTCTTTTGAGCTCTGTGGGAGGGGCGAGCATGGGATGATTTTGGGAGGAGAATGCCACTGGAAACATGTGTAATGTCATATATGAAATGAATCCCCCAGTCCAGGGTTCGATGCATGATACTGGATGCTTGGGGCTGGTGCACTTGGGACGACCCAGAGGGATAGTATGGGGAGGGAAGAGGGAGGGGGTTCAGGATCGGGAACACGTGTATACCTGTGGCGGATTCATGTTGATGTATGGCAAAACCAATACAATATTGTAAAGTGATTAACCTCCAATTAAAATAAATAAATTTATATTTTAAAATTTGTAGTTTACAAATCTGCAATGAAACACTACATGGTATTAAAAATGTACAAACTGAAATTGATCGAGAATACAGATCAAATCTGAAACATGATATTAAGTAAATTAAAGGACATTATAAGAAGGGCGACTGCACTGTTACTCCCTTTACATACATAATGATCAAGAGGAGAGCTGATTTATTACATGGGAGCATCACAGATGTTAACAACCCCCCACCGCCAGCACAATGGTGTGGAATCCATGCCCTTACTGACGTTCTTTCCTGTCTTTGAACAACAGCTGAACTGGGTGTATGTCTGCCCTTGGCCTCCTGAAACAGCTGGGCCATTTTGTCCTAGTTTGGAGTTGATTGTTTGTGGACATGCCCCTCACTCAAGCATGCTGGAGCCTGGAGTCTCTGCACTTGACATGTTTTGTGTTCAATGAGTATCTACTAAGCAAGGTAGTCCACCTGTTTAGGCAGAACAAATCCCCTCCCGAAAAACACCACAGTCATCTTTACACACATTATCTTTGTGTACATGTGGTAGTCCTTGGGTTCCCAAAAGGAGGAAGAGAGGGGACAGGGAGAGCGTTGTGTGTGCAAAGTCTCCACTCACAGTCACGAAATACTTTCAGACGAAGAAGAGAAGACAAATATCACATGATATCACTTGTTTGTGACATCTAAGAAAATGAACTTATTTACAAAACACACTCACAGAGAATGAACTTGTGGTTACAGGGGGATAATGTCAGGGGTGAGGTTAGATTGGAAGTTTCGGATTCACAGATACACACCTGGCTATATTTTCATGGATGACCAACAAGGAGCTACTGTATGAAACAGAGAATTCTGCTTAACATTCTGTCACTACCTAAGTGAAAAAAAGAATTTGTAAGCAACAGATGCATGTGTCTGTTTAACTGAATCACTTTCCTGTACACCTGAAACTAACACAGTTAGTTCCTTAATCACATAAGTTACAGTGCAGGAAAACTGGTGTGGTATTTCAAAGACCATAATATCATGTCTGGTCCTCTATAAACAACGCAGAATCAAAGTCTCTATTACTCAGTCTTTAATAGGCAACCTGCACTGAGCCTGACATAGGAGGATGGTAACATGTGATTTTCTTCGGCAAAAAGAGTTAAAGCTTGCCTGGAGGATTTATCATGGCTGTGTGGTATTCACTGAATCACAGTTTACTACTTCCTAAAGGCAGCAAGATTTGTTCGAATCTCTTAGGTTACAGTGTTTAGGAAACAAATGTGATGCTCAGGTCATGAGGTGTGCTCAGTGATGCAGCTCATGTCAGGACATCGATCCCTTGCCGTAAGAAGAGGCTGGCCATCTTCCCCTGCGTGACATGAACCAGGCTGATTTTAAAAACAACACTGACCATACTGCATCCTGTGACTCAGTCAGCTTTGCTCAGTTCTGCCTCCTGTCTCACAGAAGCAGAGCCATGTGCCCCATACGCTCAGCCTCCTCGAGTCTCTGTGAGTCTGCAAAGACAGTCAGAAAGGGTTATGGTGGGAACAGGGTCCTTGCACCCACTTGACCAGGTTCCCTGGATATAGGTGGCAGGACTGGGGTCCCCTCGGTGTTACCCGCCACTTCCTGATGAGGTTTTCCCCTAGGATTCTGTGTGAGCTCTGTAGGATCTCAAAGCCGCTCTGGGTGAGTCCTCTCTCATTCCTTCTTTGTCATTGTTGAGCAGAGCAGTGTGGGGCTGATTTGGCAGGACCCTGGGGCTGGGGTGGTGAGACCCCCTGTGAGCAGGCACAGTGGAGAGCCACATGCCCTGCGATCCCAGGTCCTCCTATTGCCCTTCATACTCATCTTCACTCTCCCAGAGGTTAGCTCAGCTCTGGACTCTGGACCTGAAGGCACAGTGTGAAGTCTGCCAGCTGGGGGCTGGGGCCCAATGAGCACGCCTTTTCGCCAACAAAGAGAGAGGGGATAAGAGGCTGCAGCCTAAGACCCTCTCAGACTAGGGTGGCTCTTGCTCTCTCCATGGAGCCCTAAAACAACAGAGATCTTCAAGAAAAACAACCACTAGGGCTGACTCCTTGGTGAAGGGGCTGCTCATCAGACAGGGCCACACCTGGACCTTGTCACCCATTTGATGGAGGTTTGCTAGCAGAGGCGCGAGGGTCAAGGTTTGCTTCCCTTCTTTTCAGGCAAGTGGCTTTCTCACTAGAAAAGCTAGTGTTCGTCGCCTGTCGTGTCTCAGCTCTTTGTGACCCGCTGGGACTAGCGCTCACCAGGCTCCTCTATGCGTGGGATTCGGCACCGCCGATGAGGAGTGGGCTGCCATTTCCTTGACCAGGGGATCTCTAAGCTGACTCTGGAGACTGGTCCTGCTCTCTGCACTGGCAGGAAGATTCTTTTACCATTTGAGCTGCAGCAAATGCACAGGGAAGTCCTTTCCCTTTTGTCCAGGCGTCAATTTTCTGGTGATGTTTTCTTTTGCCTGCATCGTGCAGCTGTGCAGGATCTGAGTTCCTGATCAGGGATTCAACTCGGGGCCTCGGCCGAGAAAGTGCTGAGTCCCTAACCTCACTGGACCACCAAGAAATCCCCAGTGTTTTGTGTTTTCTGTGGACAAAGTTCCTGGAACATTTTGTCAACCCAAGGAGTGAAAGAATCACTTCAGAGAACCGTATTCTTAGAATCTCAAGATGTCCGTCCTGGGTTGACTGTCTCCCTGTCTGTCCCCAGGCCCCAGGTGTCCCTGAGCATCAGGGTGATGCACCTTAGGGGAGTGAGACTTGGAAGAATTGAAGGGGAAGTGCCCACGAGGCAAGTGGGGAGAGGGGATCATTCCTGTTTGACTCTCTGGAAAGTCTGCGTCTCCCTTCTCTCCTAGGTGAACATGAGAAGCCCTCTTTGTCAGCCTGGCCAAGCCCCGTGGTTCCCTTAGGAGAGACTGTGACTCTGCGGTGTCACTCTGGTCCTCCCCACTTGTGATATTCAGACTGTTCAAAAGAGATGGGACCAGTTTGCCCCAAGCTCCAGGGACTACATTTCAACACCTTCACCCTTGGCCCGGTGATCGCAGATCATGCTGGGTCCCACGCGTGCTCTGGAGCCGGCTGGGTTCTCTCTCTGTGTGGTCGAAGTCAGTGACCCCCTCGCCGATTGTGGTCACAGGTGGTAGGAGGGGCCCAGCCCAGCCCGGGACACCCCGTGCCTGCAGGCAGTCCTGCCCTAGGTCCACGTGCCTGCAGCCAAAGATGTCCTCAGGATTCCCAGCCAGAATCGAACCACGGAAAGAGAACCAAGTCTGAGAGTTTAAACTCACGGTGTTGAATAGAGGGATGCGTTCCCCTGGCTCAGGAAGGAGGAGCCTCCTAGGCACCAGTTAGACAGGATGCTGCCAATGCCTGCCAGCTGAGACCGAGGGGGAACCTGATCCGTCGCCTGCCACCAGTAGGGAGCTGTAATCCCATATGAAGGAGCCAGGGTCCCAGTTGAGACCAGGTCAGCCCAGAATGTTTCCAGAGGCATAGAGGGGGTCAGAGGTGGGGAAATGTTCAGTTTTTCTCCACCTCCTTCCCAACCTCCTGCCAATCATCACCCACATTTTAGGAGACGAGTGTGAAGGGAGCCAGGTATGTATTATACCTGGCAGTGTATTCTACCAGAGAAGCAGACCCACCCAGCCCCCCATCACACATAACAGGGATGGGATAAAGTTAAGAGACTGCAGCCCACCCAGTAGTCTCAACTGAGAATCCCACGGAGATGAGGAGCTGGCGGGCCACAGTCTGACGGGGCCCCCAAAGTCAGACACACACTGAAGTGAGTGAGTATATGTATGCATGAAGCTGAGGCAGATCCAAGAGCTAAAGAGCTTAGAATAAACACAGTGAGGAGGCTGGAGGTCTTGAGCAGAGAGAAACAGAAAAGCATGAGCCCAAGCCCGAGGACAAGGCTGAGGAAAATGCAACAAGAACAGATGGAGGGTAACTGGCTTCGCTGCTTCTGGGGAGGCTTTCACACCTTCTGATGTCAGGGGTGCCGAGGTGGGGTGACTCCCTGAAGCTCTGGACCTCTGCTCCCTAGGTGTGTTCCCAAAACCCTCCATCTCAGCCCACCCAGGACCCCTTGCGTGCAGGAGGAGAATGTACTCTCCACTGTCACTCCCTGCTGTTTGACAAATTTATCCTGCACAAAATGACGGCAGAGGGCATTTCAGAGACATGGAGAGATGCCCACTTGGTGGCATGCCACAGCTGACTTCTCCATTGGCCCCATGACTGCGGGTAGTGCGGGCGCCAGATGCTACGGCTCTCTCAGCCGCTCCTACGAGTGGTCAGCCCCAGTGACCCCGTGGACATCATCATCACAGGTGAGTGTGGCCAGATCAGTCCCTTCTGCTCTCTGTGTCAGAAGCCTGAAATGTCCAGTGTCCAATACCCAGCGTCAGTACCAGCAGGAGAATGACAAGCATGCAGAGACACTCACAAACTCGGGAGAGGGAGCAAACCAGAGATAGAGGTGTGAACACAGAAGGAAGAGAACAGAGTCCCCTGCCGGTGCTAGGGGAAGACACAGCTGGGGACACAGCGGCAGAAGGAGCAGAACCTAAAAGAACAACCAACGGAGAAAGGTGTACAGAGCAGGGGCGCGGGGCAGTTCACGGCTCAGACAGCCAGCGATGGGTGGCTAAGGGGTTGGTTTCCCGCTTTCCTGTCAGAGCTCCCTTCCTCTGTCGGCAGCACGCTGTGGTACCAGGCACCCTCAGTCCAGCCCCTGGGTGACCCAGATGGAGGGCGACACCCCCTGACGTTGCTTCAGCCTCTTAGTTTAACGCGTCTTTTGCACAAAGAGGCGGGGAGTGGTCCCTCCAGTCCTCCCACTGAGGAGTGCCCCAGGCCCGGGGGTGGGATGGCAGCCCTGGAACACGCCCTCCAAGAATGAGAAGGGGAAAAAGAGCCACTGAGACTCTGGCAGTGTCCACTCCATAATTTCTTCTGGGATAACGTCATGTTTTCTGGATAGTCCCAGAAATAGTTAGTAGTTCCATTTATTTTTAGAGAACTAAACATGTTTGATTTTAAATTTATCTTTATTTTATGTTTGTTGAAGTCTAGTTGATTTAAGATGTTCTTAATTCTAGTTGTACAACAGAGTATTCAGTTATTCCCATGCATTTGGGGCTTCCTGGCCCCCAAAATGAAGTCTGACACTGTTTCCACTGTTTCTCCATCTATTTCCCGAAGTGATGGAACCGGAGGCCCACAATCTTCGTTTTCTGAATGCTGAGCTTTAGCCAACTTTTTTACTCTCTCTTTCACCTCTCCATCAAGAGGCCCTTTAGCTCCTCTTCACTTTCTGCCATAAGAGGGTGGTGTCATCTGCATATCTGAGGTTATTGATATTTCTCCCGGCAATCTTGATTCCAGCCTTGTGTTTCTTCCAGTCCAGCATTTCTCATAATGTGTATACACACACACACACACACACAGACACACACACACACACACACACACACACACACTTTCTTTACAAAAGGATATTAAATGACAATCCATTTTAAAAATTAATTTGTTTAAGAGGATTTTTAAATGACACTCCATATTTAAAGTTATTTCTGAATGTGTCCTTGTGCTGCGTATTTCTTGCAGTGGGGGCTTTCTCTCCTGGTGATGGGTGGCCTTATTGTCGTGCCTCTCTTGTTGCACACTTCCGGTTTAGTCCTCTGTTTAGGACTAGAGTTAGTTTGTGCTCTGAGATCAAGGTCTCTTCCGTGCAGGTCGGTCCAGGAAACCCTCTCTCTCAGCTCAGGGGGCCCCATGCTGAGGACGGGGAGAACGTGACCTTGGTCTGCAGCTCGAGAGCGCCTTTGACCAGTTCCATCTGGTCAGGGATGGGGAGGACCTAGGGCGCCCGCCCGCTGGAGGAGGGGACCCCGTGGAGCACTCCAGGCAGAGTTCTCTCTGGGTCCTGGAACCCCAGCCCACAGCGGGGTCTACAGGTGCTGGCTCCTTCACTCGCTCTCCCCTACTCGTGGTCAGACTCCCAGCGATCCACTGGTCCTGTCGGTCACAGGTGAGGAACCTCTTCCTGGCCCATGCTTTGTTCTTCCTGTTCACTCGCTATGTTGTGTCCAACTCTTTGCCATCCCATGGATGCAAGCTGACAGACTTCCCTGTCCTTCACCATCTCCCTCCTCAATGGGTCACAGCCTTGTAGTGGTGGAAGGGGCCTTCGTGACCTCAGAGAAGCTATGAGCCAGTTGTGCAGGGCAAACCAAGCCTGACGGGTCGTAGTGAAGGAGTCCTGAAAAAACGTGGTGCCCTGGAGGAGGAAACAGCAACCCAACCCAGTATTCTTGCCTGGATAACCCATAAAGGGTCCCATGCTTTCAGTTCAGTTCAGTTCAGTTAAGTCGCTCAGTCATGTCCGACTCTCTGTGACCCCATGAATCGCAGCACGCCAGGCTTCCCTGTTCCATTACCATCTCTGGGGAGTTCACTCAGACTAACGTCCATCGAGTCCATGATGCCATCCAGCCATCTCATCCTTGGTCATCGCTTTCTCCTCCTGCCCCCAATCCCTCCCAGCATCAGTCTTCCAGTGAGTCAACTCTTCGCATGAGGTGGCCAAACTACTGGAGTTTCAGCTTTAGCATCATTCCTTCCAAGAAATCCCAGGGTTGATCTCCTTCAGAATGGACTCATTGGATCTCCTTGCAGTCCAAGGGACTCTCAAGAGTCTTCTCCAACACCACAGTTCAAAAGCATCAGTTCTTCAGAGCTCAGCCTTCTTCACAGTCCAACTCTCACATCCACACATGACCACAGGAAAAACCATAGCCTTGACTAGACGGACCTTAGTTGGCAAAGTAACGTCTCTGCTTTTGAATATACTATCTAGGTTGGTCATAACTTTTCTCCCAATGAGTAACCATCTTTTAATTTCATGGCTGCAGTCACCATTTGCGATTTTGGACCCCCAAAATGAACTCTGACAATGTTTTCACTGTTTCTCCATCTATTTCCCAAGGTGATGGAACCGGAGGCCAATCTTTGTTTTCTGAATGTTGAGCTTTAAGCCAACTTTTTTTACTCTCCTCTTTCTACATTCATCAAGAGTTCCTTTTTAGCTCCCTCTTCACTTTCTGCCATAAGGGTGGTGCCATCTTCTTATCTGAGGTTATTGATATTTCCTCCCCGGCAATCTTGATTCCAGCTTGTGTTTCTTCCAGTCCAGCATTTCTCGTGATATACACTGCATAGAAGTTAAATAAGCAGGGTGACAATATACAGCCTTGACGTACTCCTTTTCCTATTTGGAACCAGTCTGTTGTTCCATGTCCAGTTCTAACTGTTGCTTCCTGACCTGAATACAGATTTCTCAAGAGGCAGGTCAGGTGTTGTTCTTCCCATCTCTTTCAGAATTTTCCACAGTTTATTGTGATCCACACAGTCAAAGGCTTTGGCATAGTCAATAAAGCAGAAGTAGATGTTTTTCTGGAACTCTCTTGCTTTTCCATGATCCAGCGGATGTTGGCCATTTGATCTCTGGTTCCTCTGCTTTTTCTAAAACCAGCTTGAACATCAGGGAGTTCATGGTTCACGTATTGCTGAAGCCTGGCTTGCAGAACTTTGAGCATTACTTTACTAGCATGTTAGATGAGTGCAACTGTGCTGTAGTTTGAGCATTCTTTGGCATTGCCTTTCTTTGAGATTGGAATGAGCTGACCTTTCCAAGTCCTGTGGCCACTGCTGAGTTTTCCAAATTTGCTGGCATATTGAGTGCAGCACTTTCACAGCATCATTTTTCAGGATTTGAAACAGCTCAACTGGAATTCCATCACTCCACTAGCTTTGTTCGTAGTGATGCTTTCTAAGGCCCACTTGACTTCACTTCCCAAGATGTCTGGCTCTAGATGAGTGATCACGTCATCATGATTATCTGGGTCGTGAAGATCTTTTTGTACAGTTCTTCCTTGTATTCTTGCCACCTCTTCTTAACATCTTCTGCTTCTGTTAGGTCCAGACAATTTCTGTCCTTTATCTAACCCATCTTTGCATGAAATATTCCCTTGATATCTCTAATTTTCTTTAAGAGATCTCTAGTCTTTCCCATTCTGTTGTTTTCTTTGCATTGATCACTGAAGAAGGCTTTCTTATCTCTTCTTGCTATTCTTTGGAACTCTGCATTCAGATGCTTATATCTTTCCCTTTTCTCCTTTGCTTTTGCCTCTCTTGTTTTTCACAGCCATTTGTAAGGCCTCCCCATACAGCCATTTTGCCTTTTTGCATTTCTTCTTCCATGGGATGGTCTTGATCCCCTGTCTCCCGTACAGTGTCACAAACCTCATTCCGTAGTTCATCAGGCACTCTATCTATCAGATCTAGGCCCAAAATCTATTTCTCACTTCCACTGTATCATCATAAGGGATTTGGATTTAGGTCATACCTGAATGGTCTAGCGGTTTCCCTACTTTCTTCAATTTTAGTCTGAATTTGGCAATAAGGAGTTCATTATCTGAGCCACAGTCAGCTCCTGGTCTTGGTTTTGGTGATTGTATAGAGATTTTCCATCTTTGGCTGCATAGAATATAATCAATCTGATTTCGGTATTGACCATCTGGTGATGTCCATGTGTAGAGTCTCCTCTTGTGTTGTTTGAAGAGGGTGTGGGGTTGCTATGACGAGTGCATTTTCTTGGCAAAACTCTATTAGTCTTTGCCCTGCTTCATTCCACTTTCCACGACCAAATTTGCCTGTTCCTCCAGGTGTTTCTTGACTTCCCTACTTTTGCATTGCAGTCCCCTATAATGAAAAGGACATCTTTTTAGGTGTTAGTTCCTAAAAGGTCTTGTAGGTCTTCATAAAACCGTTCAACTTCAGCTTCTTCAGCGTTACCGGTTGGGGCAAGTAGAGTTGGATTACTGTGATATTGAATGGTTTGCCTTGGAAATTAACAGAGATCATTCTGTCATTTTTGAGATTGCAACCAAGTACTGCATTTCAGACTCTTTTGTTGACCATGATGGCTACTCCATTTCTCTGGGATTCCTGCCCGCAGTAGTAGACATAATGGTCATCTGAGTTAAATTCACCCATTCCAGTCCATTTTAGTTTGCTGATTCCTAGAATGTCGACGTTCACCCTTGCCATCTCTTGTTTGACAACTTTCAGTTTGCCTTGCTTCATGGACCTGACATTCCAGGTTCCTATGCAATATTGCTCTTTACAGCATCGGATCTTGCTTCTATCACCAGTCACATGCACAACTGGGTATTGTTTTTGCATTGGCTCTATCCCTTCATTCTTTCTGGAGTTATTTCTCCACTGATCTCCAGTAGCATATTGGGCACCCTAATGACCTGAGGAGTTCCTTTTGGTATCCTATCATTTGCCTTTTCATGCTGTTCATGGGGTTCTCAAGGCAAGAATACTGAAGTGGCTTGCCATTCCCTTCTCCAGTGGACCACGTTCTGTCAGACCTCTCCACCATGACCCGCTCGTCTTGGGTTCCCCCCCACAGGCATGGCTTGGTTTCATTGAGTTAGACAAGGCTGTGGTCCCAGTGTGATTAGACTGACTAGTTTTTCTGTGAGTATGGTTTCAGTGTGCCTGCCCTCTGATGCCCTCTTGCAACACTTACCATCTTACTTGGGTTTCTCTTACCGTGAGCGTGGGGTATCTCTTCACAGCTGCTCCAGCAAAGCACAGCTGCTGTTCCTTACCTATAGTAAATGAGATTGCACTGGGCAAATAGTCCATTTGGGTTTTTTGCATAACATCTTACTGTATCATGAGCTCTATCTCAAGGGCTCCGTGTTGCTGTCAGGGGAACCATAGTGTTTCTGGAGAAATGGCGGTAATGAGAACCAGAGAGGAAGAGAGATGGTAGATGGCATCTCAGCCCTCTTCCACCTCCTGTATGGATGCTCCACATCAGAGTCCTGTCTACCCAGTCAAAAAGAAAAGTGTCAGGGTAGACCAGGAGGAGGAGAGAGGGCTGGGCTGATTTGGGAAGATCATAGACTGCCTTGGCCCCTTGCTCTTAATGTTTTCCCAGAAGTACCTCTGACATTCAGGTGATTTCCCAATTAAGGAGCATAAGCACTCATTCCTGGATTCAGACAGAATGTCTCTTGTTTACAGCTGTCTTTCATTGACAGGCAGGTCCTTCCGACCTCCTTCCACCATCTCTTCTGCAGGATGGAGGGTCTACTCAGTGCATCCATGGGAAGGGACCAGAAGCTCTTCCCTCCCCCATCAGTGCTCCAAGGGATGACAAAGGACAGGCAGGAGGTCAACCTTCCAGAAAGAATAGTCCTCCTCAGTGGGTATGAAAAGAAGGTTACTTTTCACCCCTTCTGTCTTTTATCCCCAGGATCCACTACAAGTTCTTGCGCATCAATCATGGATCCACACACCACAGAGGGTAAGAAGAGAGTCTCTTATCTCAGCAAGTTTCTGAGCAGACAGAGGCTCCTGTGTGAGTGCTGGCTCTGCCACCTCCCAGCTCTGTGACTTTGGGCTCCTCACCCTTCCTGTCATGTTAGCATTTGAGACCGTGTTCTGCCGAGAGTCCAGAGGGGGCATTGAGCTACTCATGTTCTGTGACTGGGAATTTCTAAATTGAACGAGTGGGTCAGAGTGACCCTAACCCCATACTAAGGGAGATGCTTCACCTCCCTCCACCAGGATCTTTCGGGATGGATGGCGGGGCAACCCGAGGATTTTAGGGAGCACCTTCAGATATGTGTTGTTCCTCTGTTAGTGTTTTGTGAACTAAGCATTCCACAGGGGCAGAAATAAGGGTCATATCTTCTTGAGGACTCCATTCCAGGTCTATGTGGATGGAGCAGAAATGTCCTGTGGATTTAAAGGGTCACATTCAACCAAAAACACCATGCCTTGTCATACGGGGCAGCAGAGAAAAACTGCATCCGTGCCTGGGGACCTGTGGTTCAGATGTCTGCTGGTTCTGCACAGCCTCTCTACTTTATCCACTGCTAGCATCTCTCCTGGATGCTTTGGTACCTCCTGGGAAGTAGAGACCATAGCTGATCAGGTTGTTAGATACTGACAGTTTGACGCAAGGATACAATGAATCCAGGGTGTTCGGGCACCGAGCATGCAACAAATACCCAGACCTTTTTTGCTTGTTGGCAAGCACCCCTTCCACAAGAACACTCCAGCACCTGGTACATTGTCCTTGGTCTGGTCATAGCTTTCACCTCTACCAGCATCTTCCTCGCTGCTCTTGTGTGTCACTGGTGTTCTACCCCAAATCGTAAGTCTGAAGAGGCGAGCTCAGCATCATCTGACCCAGGGGAGGTGGGCTCATAGCAGAGAATGGCATTTTCACATCCTGTACGTTAAAAACTGATTTCCAGTTGTTGTAATCCCCTGATGGAACATCTTCCAGAGACCCATGGAGCCCTGTTCTTTTAATGAAAATATGTATTGATTTATTCTTGGCTGCATCCAGTCTTGGCTGCAGCATAGGGAATCCTCATTGTGGAGCTGGGGTGCAGTTCAGGCTGCAGAGCTCGTGGGCTCAGCAGTTGCAGCATTGAGGATAGTTGCTTCAAGGCTGTGGGATCTCAGTTCTCCCACCAGGGGATAGAACACATGTTC
Source organism: Nanger dama (assembly GCA_917880005.1). Lineage (NCBI taxonomy): Eukaryota > Metazoa > Chordata > Mammalia > Artiodactyla > Bovidae > Nanger > Nanger dama. Next base: position 2,362 of record CAKJTW010000545.1, on the reverse strand, counting down.
TCTGAACTGGAAGGTTGACTGTTAATCCCTGGACCACCAGGGACATTCCAAGCCCTGGTCTTTCTTTCATCTACAGCCTCCATTTTTTCTCCCCTACATGATCCCGGGACTCTGCTGTTATGCAGAAGAGCAGGTCCACAACAGAAGATGTAGGATGGGTCCGTGGGTTTGCACAGGTTCCTGAGACAGTCCATGGATGGCTGGGCTCGTATATGGAATGTTTTGTTTTGTTTCATTTAGAGAGAAAAGACAGGCTCAGCAACCTGGGGCTACAACCTGCCTTTTTCTAACTTTGATGTAACTATCACAGTTACGGGGGGTTGAAATAACTGCATCCACCCTGAAGAGCCTTGACTTTCTTTCATTCACAGATGTTGCCATCATGGAAGGAGAGCCCATGGAAGACAGAACAGTGAACCATGGGGTGAGTCCTCCCCCAGCCCAAACCTTTGCTGTAATCTGAGCCCCTCCAATGCCCAGTGGCCCAGCCTTTGTAGACCAAGTTTCAGTCCATCAATCTCACCTCTCTCCTCTCAGGACTCTGCAGCAGAAGACGTGATATATGCTCACTTGGACCTCAGGACCCTTTCCGAGAGACAGTCCCCTCCTGCTCCCCTGAGGCCCATGCACCCCTCTGCCGAACCCATTATCTATGAGGAATTCAATGTAAACCAAGACTGTGCCGAGCCCTGACCTGGCCCCATCCTCTGAGCACAGAGTGTTACAAATCAAGGACCTAGATCTCTTGTTAAAGGGGGTCCTAGTGGACCCCTCCTTCTCCCCCCAACAGCCCAGCAGCTCTGAGGTGGAGTGGAGTCCAAGAAATATAGTATCATCTTCAAAATCCCACCACCTCGTAATAATCTCATGGCTATTCTAGGAGTCTATTGTAACTATTTTATTGCTTGAGGAAATGCTATAATCCATCACTCAGACTAGGTAGCTTATCATGATCACCCTACTTTTTCTAAAATTCTAATAAAGCATAAAAAACTTGCCTGTTGATTCTTCAAATTATTCATTTTAAAATAAAACAAAACCAATAAAAGAAAACCCTCTATTGAGTAACATTTTACAAGGTAAACTTACTTCAGGCCAAAACAGACTTGTGAACTTAGAGAAGAAACATAGAGTTACCAGAGGAAGAGTGGTGGGACAGATAGAGGGAGTTTGGGACTGATGTGAACACTGCTATATTTAAAATAAAATGAATTCCATGAAAAATAATAATGCTAGTTGGCAAAATAAAAAGATGAAGTATAGTCTGAGATAACCAGTGTGGTGCCACTAACCATATGAGGCGGAATACATGCATGAGAAGTCAACTCAGTCATGGCCGACTCTTGTGACCCATGGACTGTAGCCAGCCCAGGCCCCTGTGTGCATGGGATTCTCGAGGCAAGAATCCTGGAATCAGTTTCCATTCCCTTCTCCAGGGGATCATCGCCACGTTGAACCCAGGTGTCTCATGTCTCTTGCAATGGCAGGCGCATTCTGCACCACTGGACCACCAGGGAAGCCCCCTCAGCTTTCTAAAAGAACAAAGTCCTGACTTTTGAGAACATGGATTGACTTGGAGGGCTTTATGCTAGTGAAATAAGTCAGACAGGAAGAGAAAATGCTGTATGTTTTTACCTATATGTGGAATCTAAAGAAAAATAGGGATTTCCTTGATGGTCCAGTGACTAAGTCTCTGGGTTTGCAATACAGGGGTCCAGGTTCAGTCCTGGTCAGAGAACTAGATCCCACAAGCTACAGCTAAAAGATACCATGTTACACAACTCAGATCTGATGCAGCCAAATAAACAATAATAAGTATTAAGAAAATAAAAATAGATGAACAAATATAACAAAAAGAGTGAGACTCACAGATTCAAAGACGAAACTAGTTACCAGAAAGAGAGGGGAGAGGGGTGGAGGTGATGGGTAGCAAAGTATGTAGAGTGGATTAAACACCAACAACCATTTATAAAATAAATAAATCACAGCCCTATAATGTCAGCACAGGGATTATAATCAATATTTTCTAAATTTTTGTATTGTGTGTAATCTTTGAAAATACTGCATCACTATGTAATACACACTCTAACTAATATAATATTTAATAAGCCAACTATGCACTAAATTATTAAAAATTGTTTCATGTTCAGGAACATGGCTGTGCATATATAGAAAGAAAGTACAATATGGGAAAATCCGTAAAAATTAAAAAAAAATCATGAAATAAGCATTTTAATAAAGACAGTTTTACACGGATGTCATAGAGATGGTTGAACATTAAAGATAAAAATATAGTGCCTAGAAATTTTTGGATAAAATATAATGCTTGGAATGAAATAAGAAATTCTATGAAAATCATATC
>CAKJTW010000544.1:0-43359 GCA_917880005.1 Nanger dama | reverse complement strand
GCCAAGGAGGGTAACAACTACTGATGTTGACGTGTACCTTGATTACTAGGGACCCACCCCTTGGAATTCTCACCTCCCCTGGGAGCCCACAGGCCTCCTCTGTCCACCTCATCACCTCCCTCCACCTGGTCTGTTCCCATGGACGCCACCTCTACCACCCCCACCCTCGGCACCCAGCAGCCAGCCACTGGCTAAGGGTGGCCCCGTCAGCTCAACCCCACAACAGGTCTGTGAATCTGGTAGTAAAATGACACCATTTCACAGATGAGGAAACCGAGGGTTACACAGGCGGGTAAAGTGACTCCTCTGAGGCCGCATCTGAGAAATGGGAGAGCCAGGCCTGGCTGGTTGGAAGCTGGAGCGCTTACTCCTTACGCTGCACTCGGGTCACTCCTCCGTGGACCACTGACTGGGCCGTGCTCATCTCTGCAGCCAGTCTAGAACCTAGCTGCAGTCCCAGTGACCGGAATTTCCGGTCTCCAAATGGCCACAGCACTGCGTCGGCCAGGACTTTATTAACAAAGACGAGTGCTGCACCTTGAGATCCCTGGAAGAGTCCCTGGAATGTGAGGGCGAAGGAGCTGACACCCAGACCAAGGGCTTGGGCACAGGCTACACACTTGTCTTCCCAGGGAACCACGTGATTTCCAAAGGCAAGGTGACTGGATGAGAGCTGCCTTTACTGATACAAGAACACCTGTTGCTGCTTCATACCCATACTCCCCTGGAAGGGGAGATCCTGCTGATACTGAAAGTCACCAAGGTTTGAGGTCTGCCAGGACTCCAAGGGGGCTTCCCTGGTGGCTCAGTGGTAAAGAATTGCATGCAATGCAGGAGATTCAAGTTCCATCCCTGGGTCGGGAAGATCACCTGGAGAAGGGCATAGCAACCCACTCCCATATTCTTGCCAGGGGAATCCCGTGGACAGAGGAGCCTGGTGGGCTTCTGCCGGGGAGCCACCACGGGAGATCCCACTGATGACAAGGTCATATGGAAGAGAACTGTTAAGTAAGGCTTCAGAACTCAAGGGGCTCCCTAGGCTTTCTCGAGCATCTACCCCAAAACCAGAATCTGTTTTACTGTTTCATGACTTTCACCAACTCCTCTGACATTAACAGGGCACTAACCCTGACCACCTTTCTCTGGAGAAAATCAACTTACGGCTATAGCTAATAAGTCTCCTGCACATGAGAGGAATATTTCAAATCAAAGCCCCTCTGTTAGCATTCTAACTTGCTCGGCAGGTATATCCAGACTCATAGCTATGAATGTGATTATTTACAGCCTCCCAATTGTGAGAGGCATGGAAAGCCTAAAACATAGAGCCTTTCAAAGAGTTAAAAGTTATTAGAGTAGTGCTGGTGTAGCATTTCATTACTGGCCAATGCTTCTTAGTAAATTCCCATATCTCTTATCCACTGTGCACCTGGGAATGCATTAGTTAACATAGTGAGAATGTAGGAAAAACAAGTGTAGCCTTGAAATTAACCATATCAGACTTTTGAGCTAATTGGTTCTTTCTTGTAACTCACTGCACCTTTGCTCTGTGAAAAACATAACTGTTTGGCATTTTCTGAGGCTGACATAGATTAGAAATATAAAGAAAAACACTTTGAGGGAAAAAAAGTTTTCTGGTTGAGCAGCCTTTATCAAAAGAGAGTGATAAAATGTTCACAGGCCTCCAAGGCCAGAAGATACTGTCAGTTCAGTTCAGTCGCTCAGTCGTGTCCGACTCTTCACGACCCCATGAATTGCAGCATGCCAGGCCTCCCTGTCCATCACCATCTCCCGGAGTTCACTCAGACTCACGTTCATCGAGTCAGTGATGCCATCCAGCCATCTCATCCTCTGTCTCCTTCCCCTCGTGCCCCCAATCCTTCCCAGCATCAGAGTTTTTTCCAATAAATCAACTCTTTGCATGAGGTGGCCAAAGTACTGGAGTTTCAGCTTTAGCATCATTCCTTACAAAGAAATCCCAGGGTTGATCTCCTTTAAAATGGACTAGTTGGATCTCCTTGCTGTCCAAGGGACTCTCAAGAGTCTTCTCCAACAACACAGTTCAAAAGCATCAATTCTTCAGTGCTCAGCCTTCTTCACAGTCCACCTCTCTCATCCATACATGACCACAGGAAAAACCATAGCCTTAACTAGACAGACCATAGTCAGCAAAGTAATGTCTCTGCTTTTGAATATACTATCTAGGTTGGTCATAACTTTTCTTCCAAGGAGTAAGCGTCTTTTAATTACATGGTTGCAGTCACCATCTGCAGTGATTTTGGAGCCCCCAAAATAAAGTCTGACACTGTTTCCACTGTTTCCCCGTCTATTTCCCATGAAGTGATGGGACCAGATGCCATGATCTTTGTTTTCTGAATGTTGAGCTTTAAATCAAGTTTTTCACTTTCCTCTTTCACTTTCCTCAAGAGACTCTCTAGTTCTTCTTCACTTTCTGCCATAAGGGTGGTTTAGGTATGCAGAGAAAATCCTGATCTCAATAAGGGCAAAACTGCATCTTTCATTTCCCTCTATGTACAAAAAAGTATATAAGTACCTTTTGAAAATAAAGTAATTGGGCCTCGCTCACTGAAGCAACTTGGCCTCCCTGTGTCAATAATTCTCTCTCTCTCTCTCTCCCTCTCTTTTCAGGCTGATCCCTTGGAGCATAGAGGCTCCCTGCGTTCACTTATCTGCCTGGTTTCTAAGACCTGAATGGGAAGACGTTCTGCGTCTTCACTCCCTCAGGAGGCTGGGAGGGCACCTGTGTCCTCCGTGAACAGGGCTAACTTCTTGTCTCAAAGTTTTATTGGTTCTTTATGTAAACCAAGGAATGGAGCCTCTTTCCTCTATTTTCTTATCTTTAACATTCTTTCCTTATCTCTCTTAATCAATCGTCAATGCCATTTCTCCTTCGGGTTTCCCTGGATCCTGCGGGTGCTGGACCTTGGCAGGCTTCAGTCCAAGAGGTCGCAAAGAGTTGAATACAACTGAGCGACTACACACACAGACACAGCTCCGAGGGCACCAGACCACATGTGAGCTCAGTGTTGGAGATGGTTGGTGGTGGCTGCATTACACGTGATATACCTAATGTCCCTGGCTGTACTTTAAAACCGTGAACTTTATGTGTATTTTGACATAAAACATGAGCTCAGATGTCCTTCACCACTTAAAAGTCCAGTGGCAAGGACTGCAGAGAGCATGTTCTTGGTTATACTGAGATTAAACAGAGTAGAGTGACCATCAGTTGAAACACCATGGAGCTGAATGTCACTAACATACCCAGCATCTCTAGTAATAAGTGTTGCAAAAGCTCCACTGAGCAGGGCAGTGGGGTAGAGTGCGGGGGACAAGCCCAGAGAAAGATAAATCTTCCCAGTTCATCTCATGGGCACTGACCAGGCTCTTACAGGGTGACTCGTGACCACAAGAACTATCTTATTTAAGCATTTAAACACTTGATCGATTCCTAAGAAGTCAAAAATAAATGATCGTAGATTTTAATTACAGAATACCCACCGATTACAATTATTCAGACATCACAAGTATATGTGAGATAACAGGGAGCGCCCCTCTCAGCTCTCCAGCCCTATCCCATTCCTCAGGTTTAACAAATGTTGATCTATTAGATCCTGGTCTTCCAGGTTTTCAATTTCCACCAATAGGTAAACCTACATAGCACCTACGCAAACACAAGTGAATTAACTTTTAAATACATATTCTCAAACAAATTTTGATTACCCTCCATGACTGGCTCTACTTGAACTAACTGTATTTATCCAGGTCCCCAAGGACAGACTCTAGCCCTTGTCTGCTGTCCCTTGTTTTCTCCGAAGATTTCAGTCTCCCCCTAGCCCTCACATCTTGGGACAGCCTCTCTTTTACAAGTCTCACCCAAGACTCACTTGCCAACAATGAATTTAACTCTGACTCTTTTCACCTGGTCTGGGTGAGCTGTCCTGGGGAGAGGGAGGTGGTGCTATTATTATGTCCAACTTACAGATGAGCAAACCTCAGATGTGGCCTCAGAGGTGCTCATGGGCATCCCTCCTCAATACTCAAGCCACCAGGCATCCTGCACCCAGATCTCTGTACACTCCCGTTCCATAAGCTCCCCTGTGGATCCACCAGGACTAGGTGGATAAACTTTTCCTTTTTTCTTTTTAACTTAATATTTATTTATTTGGGCTTCCCTGGTGGCTCAGATGGAAGAATCTGCCTGCAATGTGGGGGACGTGCACTGGATCTCTGGGTTGGGAAGATCCCACTGGAGTGGCAACCCACACCAGTATTCTTGCCTGGACAATCCCATGGACAGAGGAGCCTGGCGGGCTACAGTCTATAGGGTCAAAAAGAGTCTGACACGACTGACCAACTAACACACATACACATACATGTTTATCTGGCTGAACTGGGTCTTAGTTTTGGCTCATGGGATCTTTGTCACAGCATTTGGACTCTTTACTTGCAGTACTTGGGGTTTCCTTCCCTGACCAGGGATGGAACCCAGGCCCCCTGCATTGGAAGCACAGAGTCTTAACCATTGGATATGGTTCAAAGAGAGGTTTTTTCTAGTTCAGGGAACCCCTTCATCAGACTTCCCCTGTGACTCACTACACCCTCATCATAGACACAGGCCTATAAGTGGGCACCAGAGTTCGGGATTCCCACTGGACCTGGTTTAATCAGCACTAGATCCTTAGACATCCCCCACAACATCCAGCCACACAGTTTTCAAGGAGAAAACTGTAGATACACAAATAGCAGTGAGGTGCTCACGCCCAAGGCTACCAAAGCAAGGGCAAGCAGACCCAAGGAGTCAGGACTGGGAGTTCCAGGCCCATCCTCTCCACGGTTAGGTTTGTGACAAGGCGAAATTCAATTAACCCCCCCAACCTGCGGGCCTCCGTTCCCGAGGATGTAAAGGGGAGCGGATAAGAAGTAACTTGCCGTCTCTGGAAGACCAAGTTGCCTTATGTGAAGCACTCAGGTGAGTTCCGATTTGGTGGCGGAGTCGGATCTCCTAAACAAATTTATAAAGAATTCCTGCACAAATGGCAGAATGAAGGGGGTGGGGAGGCAGGTTAAAATGATAAGAAGCCTATCCCTTTCTACCCATTTTCTTCCTCCCTTCTTGATCCCACATCCTAAACCCAGAAATCAGATGACCACGGATGAAATGAGCTCAAAACAGGTCAAACAGGCACACCCCAGAGGCCACCGTCCTCCCGACCACTGGGAAGAGGACGTGGCCGGAGAAAGGCACCGGAGTCGCGGCACAGACCGCCGCCCTCCCCGACTCGCGGCCCCGCCACGTCCCCCACAGCTCGCCCGGGTGGCCGGCGGCCACTCACCTGCGCCGGGCAGAACAGCAGCAGGAGGAGGCCGAGGGCTGGGCCGCGCACGCACATGCTGCCGCGGGGACGGGCTGCGGAGGTCGGAGAGACTTGGCTCCCACTTCTGGCTGGAACCGTTCGAGCCAAGAACCCGTCCCGGGCTGGGCCCCAGCAGGTGAGGGGCGGGGCGAGGGCGGGGCAGGGGCGGGGCTAGTGGGGCCCGGACAGCTTCTTGTCACAGCCGGTTCCCAGTCCCCGCTCTGCACTAATTACGCCTCAGCGGCGGCGTGGGACCAGGGACTGAGAGACCCGGGCAGAGCTGAACATTTGAAATCCGGCCTGGGAAGGCTATTTCTGGGGTTGTCTCAACAGTGTGTGGTTTTGATGCTTTAACTCCTTTCTCCCCTTTTAGTCATTCCTCGATTGGAAATGGGAGGGCGAGGAGGTTTTAGCAAATCGGGGTGCGTGGGGACAGTTTTCCCAATTAAGATCCCACTTCTCAGCGGACCCGACTGGCAAATTCTCTTTCCAAACCCAGTTACCCGAAAGGAATCAGTGCCTAGGCACTTCTAGCAAAGCTGGGGGCGGCGCCAAGCGGTGGCCTGACTGTGTTGTGATCCGAGGGCTGAGCGGGCGGAGCGTGGCAGTGGCCGATACCTCAGGGCCGCCCAATCTCTTGTTTTCTGTCCGCTCAGCCCACTTTGGAAAAAAGTTCTAGAACCACACCATCTGCTGGCGGAGCAGAGCGTGGCACTGAACCCGCCCGCGGGAGAAGTGCCACCCCCGCAATCACCCCCGGGGAAGTTTGACGCAAAGGTGGGACCAGAGTCCCTAAGTTCTAGGTGAAGTGAAGTAACACAGAGATAAAGAAGCATCTTCGTTTTCGAGCCTTATACTTTTTTTGATCTGACACTTATTTTTGTTATATGCACTTCTGGTATCATTTCCCCTCAGATGTAATTATTAAGATCACTCAAAAGCATCAGTCATTTCCATTTTGAAGTCAGGAAAATGGACGTAAGGATCCTGCCTCCCCACAGCGGAAGCCGATGTACAGTGGAAAGACTAAATGCACCTCTGTAGCAATGATCAAAGCCAATAGAGGTAGACCACGATCAGGTAATGTTCTCACCCTTATTCTACATGGCGACTGTCCTTGACTGACTTTGCAGTGACTGACTTGCCTCCCCAGCTCCTCAGCCTTGAAATGTACACCTGCTTGGCTGGGCACTAAACTGTAGGGATCCCCTCTGGACATTTAGCCTTGGCAGTCTCCTGGCCTCATGCATCTGCATGCCCTCAAGTGCCTGGTGTACTCACTGATGATAACTTGGTATGCATTATGCTGCTAAGTCACTTCAGTCGTGTCCAACTCTGTGTGACCCCATAGACAGCAGCCCACCGGGCTCTACCGTCCCTGGGATTCTCCAGGCAAGAACACTGGAGTGGGTTGCCATTTCCTTCTCCAATGCATGAAAGTGGAAAGTGAAAAGTGAAAGTGAAGTCACTCAGTCGTGTCCGACACTTAGTGAACCCATGGACTGCAGCCTACCAGGCTCCTCTGTCCATGGGATTTTCCAGGCAAGAGTATTGGAGTGGGGTGCCATTGCCTTCTTCGAGGTAATCAAAATGTCACTGAGCCAGATGGCAGGACCATCCTTGAGAATTTCTTAGAAGTGCAATTTGGGGCCCTAGTCTGGACACCCCTCCCCATGCAAACCCTAGGAGGATGAAGCCCTCCAGGTGGTCCCAATTCACATTCCAATTCACGAACTAACTCTGTAACATATTCCCAGGATCTCAGTGGCTTAGTTGCCCTTCCAGTACTTATGGGGGAAACCAGGCAATCAACCAACAAAAACCTTTTCTAAGTAATTGAATTGAGTAAAGGAAATTTCAAGCACCATATGAAATATTTCTTGGATGGGCAGAAATTTTGATACCCAGTAAATTCTGTCCACTATTCACCAAAATGGACTTCCCTGGTGGCTCAGACAGTAAAGAGTCCACCTGCAATGTGGGAGACCTGGGTTTATTCCCTGGGTTGGGAATATCCTCTGAGGGAGAGCACGGCAACCCCACTCCAATATTCTTGCCTGGAGAATCCCCATGAACAAAGGAGCCTGGTAGGTCGAAAAGGGTTGGACACAACAGAGCAGGTAAGCGCACACACACACACAAACACTAACACACACACACATTCACCAAAATAGAAACAAAAGGATCTTTTAGCTATATACATATATTTCTAGTTCTGTATTTTGTACAGCTTTGATGATATCCAAAAGGTGATGATATATTTTAAAAATAAAGCATCTTATTTTTAAGAGAAATGTTTTTGCTGATAAAGCAATCCATGCTTATGGTAGCAATTTTGAAAATTTATGGGCAAGAGTTAAAAACATCATTTATAATGGCACCATTTATGATTATCTATGTCACCTCATGGTGTATTTTCTCCTTCTCTGAAAATTGTTTTAACAAATCAGTTCAGTTCAATCGCTCAGTCGTGTCCGACTCTGCGACTCCATGAATTGCAGCACACCAGGCCTCCCTGTTCATCACCATCTCCTGGAGTTCACTCAGACTCACGTCCATTGAGTCCGTGATGCCATCCAGGCATCTCATCCTCCCCTTCTCCTCCTGCCCCCAGGATCAGAGTTTTTTCCAGTGAGTCAACTCTTCTCATGAGGTGGCCAAACTACTGGAGTTTCAGCTTTAGCATCATTCCTTCCAAAGAAATCCCAGGGCTGATCTCCTTCAGAATGGACTGGTTGGATCTCCTGGCAGTCCAAGGGACTCTCAAGAGTCTTCTCCAACAACACAGTTCAAAAGGTTCAATTCTTTGGCACTCGGCCTTCTTCACAGTCCAACTCTCACATCCATACATGACCACAGGAAAAACCATAGCCTTGACTAGATAGACCTTAGTCGGCAAAGTAATGTCTCTGCTTTTGAATATACTATCTAGGTTGGTCATAACTTTTCTTCCAAGGAGTAAGCGTCTTTTAATTTCAGGGCTGCAGTCACCATCTGCAGTGATTTTGGAGCCCAAAACAATAAAGTCTGACACTGTTTCCACTGTTTCCCCATCTATTTCCCATGAAGTGATGGGACCGGATGCCATGATCTTTGTTTTCTGAATGTTGAGCTTTAGGTCAACTTTTTCACTCTCCTCTTTCACTTTCATCAAGAGGCTTTTTAGCTCCTCTTCACTTTCTGCCATAAGGGTGGTGTCATCTGCATATCTGAGGTTATTGATATTTCTCCTGGCAATCTTGATTCCAGCCCAGTGTTTCTCATCATGTACTCTGCATATATGTTAAATAAGCAGGGTGACAATATACAGCCTTGACGTATTCGTTTTCCTATTTGGAACCAGTCTGTTGTTCCATGTCCAGTTCTAACTGTATACAGATTTCTCAAGAGGCAGGTCAGGTGGTCTGGTATTTCCATCTCTGGAAGAATTTTCCAGAGTTTCTTGTGATCCACACAGTCAAAGGCTTTGGCATAGTCAATAAAGCAGAAATAGATGTTTTTCTGGAACTCTCTTGCTTTTTCCATGATCTAGCAGATGTTGGCAATTTGATCTCTGGTTCCTCTGCCTTTTCTAAAACCAGCTTGAACATCAGGAAGTTCACAGTTGACGTATTGCTGAAGCCTGGCTTGGAGAATTTTGAGCATTACTTTACTAGCATGTGAGATGAGTACAACTGTGCAGTAGTTTGAGCATTCTTTGGCATTGTCTTCCTTTGGGATTGGAATGAAAACTGACCTTTTCCAGTCCTGTGGCCACTGCTGAGTTTTCCAAATTTTCTGGCATATTGAGTGCAGCACTTTCACAGCTTTATCTTTAAGGATTTGAAACCGCTCCACTGGAATTCCATCACCTCCACTAGCTTTGTTTGTAGTGATGCTTTCTAAGGCCCACTTGACTTCACATTCCAAGATGTCTGGCGCTAGATGAGTGATCACACCGTCATGATTATCTGGGTCATGAAGATCTTTTTGTACAGTTCTTCTATGTATTCTTGTCACCTTTTCTTAATATCTTCTGTTTCTATTAGGTCCAGACCATTTCTGTCCTTTATCGAGCCCATCTTTGCATGAAATGTTCCCTTGGTATCTCTAATTTTCTTGAAGAGATCTCTAGTCTTTCCCAATCTGTTTTCCTCTGTTTCTTTGATCGCTGAAGAAGGCTTTCTTATCTCTTCTTGCTCTTCTTTGGAATTCTGCATTCAGATGCTTATATCTTTCCTTTTCTCCTTTGCTTTTCGCCTCTCTTCTTTTCACAGCTATTTGTAAGGCCTCCCCAGACAGCCATTTTGCTTTTTCGCATTTCTTTTCCATGGGGGTGGTCTTGATCCCTGTTTCCTGTACAATGTCACGAACCTCATTCCATAGTTCATCAGGCACTCTATCTATCAGATCTAGGCCCTTAAATCTATTTCTCACTTCCACTGTATAATCATAAGGGATTTGATTTAGGTCAGACCTGAATGGTCAGCAGTTTTCCCTACTTTCTTTAAGTCTGAATTTGGTAATAAGGAGTTCATGATCTGAGCTACAGTCAGCTCCTGGTCTTGTTTTTGTTGACTGTATAGAGCATCTCCATCTTTGGCTGCAAAGAATATAATCAATCTGATTTTGGTGTTGACCATCTGGTGATGTCCATGTGTAGAGTCTTCTCTTCCGTTGTTGGAAGAGGGTGTTTGCTATGACCAGTGCATTTTCTTGGCAAAACTCTATTAGTCTTTGCCCTGCTTTATTCTGCATCCCAAGGCCAAATTTGCCTGTTACTCCAGGTGTTTCTTGACTTCCTACTTTTGCATTCCAGTCCCCTATAATGAAAAGGACATCTTTTTTGGGTGTTAGTTCTAAAAGGTCTTGTAGGTCTTCATAAAACCATTCAACTTCAGCTTCTTCAGCATTACTGGTTGGGGCATAGACTTGGATAACTGTGATATTGAATGCTTTGCCTTGGAGACGAACAGAGATCATTCTGTCGTTTTTGAGATTGCATCCAAGTACTGCATTTTGGACTCTTTTGTTGACCATGATGGCTACTCCATTTCTTCTGAGGGATTCCTGCCCACAGTAGTAGATATAATGGTCATCTGAGTTAAATTCACCCATTCCAGTCCATTTTAGTTTGTTGATTCCTAGAATGTCGATGTTCACTCTTGCCATCTCTTGTTTGACCACTTCCAGTTTGCCTTGATTCATGGACCTGACATTCCAGGTTCTTATGCAACATTGCTCTTTATAGCATTGGACCTTGCTTCTATCACCAGTCACATCCACAACTGGGTATTGTTTCTGCTTTGGCTCCATCCCTTCAGTCTTTCTAGAGTTATTTCTCCACTGATCCTCAGTAGCATATTGGGCACCTACTGACCTGGGGAGTTTCTCTTTCAGCATCCTATCATTTTGCCTTTTCATACTGTTCATGGGGTTCTCAAGGCAAGAATACTGAAGTGGTTTGCCATTCCCTTCTCCAGTGGACCACATTCTGTCAGACCTCTCCACCATGACCTGCCCGTCTTGGGTTGCCCCACGGGCATGGCTTAGTTTCATTGAGTTAGACAAGGCTGTGGTCCTAGTGTGATTAGATTGACTAGTTTTCTAGTCAGCTTAGGCTGTCATAACAAAATATCATGGACTGAATGGCTTAAACGTCAGTAATTTTTATCCCACGGTAATGGAGACAGGGAAGTCTGAGATCAAGCTGCTAGTGAGTTCAGTTTCTGGTGAGTCCCCACTTCCTGACTTGCAGATGCTGGCTTCTCACTGTGTGCTCACGTGGTCTGTCCTTGGTGCGTATGTGTGGAAAGAGAGATCTCTCTTCCTCTTACATAAAGTCACAAATCCTATTGGGTTAAGGCCACACCCTTAGGACCCTTTTTGTTGTTTTTCAGTAACTAAGTCATCTCTGATTCTTTTTGACCCCAGGCACACCAGGCCTCCCTGCCCCTCACCATCTCCCAGAGTCTGCCCAAGTTCAAGTCCACTGAATCAGTAATGCTATACAACCATCTCATACTCTGCTGCCCTCTTCTCCTTTTGACCATATTCAACCTTAATTATTAAAACCTCTTTATATCCCTGGGCCTTCCTTGGTGGCTTAGCAATAAAGAATCTGCCTGCAATGCAGGAGATGCAGGCTTGATCCCTGGGTTAGAAAGACTTCCTGAAGGAGGAAATGGTAATCTGCTCCAGTATTTCTGCCTGATAAATCCCATGGACAGAGGACCCTGGTGGGTTGCCGTCCATGGGGTCTCAAGAGAGTCAGACATAGCCACTAGACAGCAACAAACAAAAAGCCCTGTCTCTAAATAGTTACCTGTAATAGTTAGGGTGTCAACATAGGAATTTGCTGGAGGCGGACACAGTTCAGTTCATGTACCCCTCTTTGTGCTCAGGGCTGCGTGATGACTTTTGTGGGCTCTAAGCACCTTTGCTTTTGGGGATCCCTCCTTCCTTAAAAACAAACAAACAAACAAACACTAATATTCTGCTTTATAACCACATTGGTATAGAGATGGATATAATCCAAGCTGATTTCATTATTATATATTTATTATTATATTTTTCTTCTGATTTTTAAATAAATTGCTATTAAAACACTTTCATGAGACCTTAGAAGTGTCAGGGGCCCTAGGCACTAGGTCTACTTGGCTTAATGGAGACACTGCAGACACTTGTAGACACTGTACATTTTGCTAACAGACTGCCCCCAGAAAGATCCAGGAAGAGCAATTAAAGCTGACTCTAAAAGAACTACCTTGTAGATGACTGGAGGGTGACCAGTTCTACACAGGGAACATGAGTAGGTGACCAGCTCACACTTGACTCTCTCTGTCAGTCTACACACTGCCAACACATTTTGGTAAACTATAGGAAACCTTGAGTTAAAGCTTCTGCAAAACCCTTAGGGAGTTTTAGGTTGAGTGTTTTTGAGAGCCTCTTTTGGTAAAAGACTTTTTATAATACACCTGCAAAATCTATACAACTTATATGTACAGTTCAATAGGTTCTTAACTATATATTTATATTGTGTTATCTATTACTAGATAACAAATTATCCTAAAATGTAGATGATAAGAACAAACATTTATTAGATTAGATTTTCTGCCAGCCAGGGCTTTGCGTGGTTCTGGGTGGTTTTGGCTCATGAGTCTGTAGTCAAGATGTCAGCCAGCCTACCATCATCTGAACGCTTGACTGGGGCTGAAATATTTGCTTCCAACATGCTGCTTGCAGGAGGCCTCAGTTCCACTCCACATGGCTCAGGGCTGCTCATCTCTCTTCAAGACCAGGGAGCCGGCTTCCTCCAGAATAATGATCCTAGAAAGAGCAAGGTAGAACCTTTATGGTAGCATGCCATTCTTTTTTTTTTCCCGCTAGTTTGACTTCTACCATCATAAATTGCTTTTGGTATTCTTGAACTTCATACAAATTGAGTCATCTTTTGTGTCTGATTTCTTTCCCTAAACATTGTGTCTGTAAGACTCACCCACATCACTTATAGCAATAGCTCATCTTTTTGTTTTGATCGTTGGGTAATATTCCATGGTATAAAAATACCACGGCAGACATTTGAGTTGTTTCCAGGTTGGGCTATTATAGAGTGGCTATGAACATTCTTGTGCAGGTCATTTCTTTGAAATATGCCCTCAATTCTCTGGGGCTCTGCAAGAAACTTTTAAAACTCCATACTTAAACTGAATTTTATAGACACCTTCATTTAAAACAGCTTAGGCTACAATTCATGACTTTAGTGTCAGTGGTTTATGAGAGTTCAGGAGTGGGGTATTGTTGGTCAAACTTACGGTAAAGTATTACTCACCACACTAAGGATACTTGAACTGGTGATTAATCCAGTCATGGGCTGCAGTGTAGCTTAGGCTCATTAGGGTGGAGGTAACTTGAACTTGGCCATTAGTATTTTGCCCTGGCTTTCCCTAATTTGTCACATGATTCAGTCACATAATAAGTTGCCTTCCCTGGGATAGCTTTAGGTCTTATCTTTGCTAAAATAGAAAGACTAACTCTTGTAAATGGCAGACTTGCTAAGGCTATTCTTAAAAGTTTAACTTCAAGAAATAGGAACAATAGCAGCGCTTCCTTCCTTAAAAATTAGAAGTTTCAATTCTAGTGAGGGAGTAAAGAGATCAAAGATGGGAGAAGTCATGCTTTCTGTTGCCAGAGCTCATGCTGACAGTTCAGTTCAGTTGCTCAGTCATGTCCGACTCTTTGCGACCCCACGAATCACAGCACGCCAGCCCTCCCTGTCCATCACCAACTCCCGGGTTCACTCAGACTCACATTCATCGAGTCCATGATGCCATCCAGCCATCACATCCTCGGTTGTCCCCTTCTCCTCCTGCCCCCAATCCCTCCCAGCATCAGAGTCTTTTCCAATGAGTCAGCTCTTCACATGAGGTGGCCAAACTACTGGAGTTTCAGCTTTAGCATCATTCCTTCCAAAGAAATCCCAGGGCTGATCTCCTTCAGAATGGACTGGTTGGATCTCCTGGCAGTCCAAGGGACTCTCAAGAGTCTTCTCCAACAACACAGTTCAAAAGCATCAATTCTTCAGCGCTCAGCCTTCTTCACAGTCCAACTCTCACATCCATACATGACCACAGGAAAAACCATAGCCTTGACTAGATAGACCTTAGTCGGCAAAGTAATGTCTCTGCTTTTGAATATACTGTCTAGGTTGGTCATAACTTTTCTTCCAAGGAGTAAGAGTTTTCTAATTTCATGGTTGCAGTCACCATCTGCAGTGATTCTGGAGCCCAAAACAATAAAATCTGACACTGTTTCCACTGTTTCCCCATCTATTTCCCATGAAGTGATGGGACCAGATGCCATGATCTTTGTTTTCTGAATGTTGAGCTTTAAGCCAACTTTTTCACTCTCCTCTTTCACTTTCATCAAGAGGCTTTTAGCTCCTCTTCACTTTCTGCCATAAGGGTGGTGTCATCTGCATATCTGAGGTTATTGATATTTCTTCCGGCAATCTTGATTCCAGCTTGTATTTTATCCAGTCCAGTGTTTCTCATGATGGACTCTGCATATAAGTTAAATAAGCAGGGTGACAATATACAGCCTTGACGTATTCGTTTTCCTATTTGGAACCAGTCTGTTGTTCCATGTCCAGTTCGAACTGTTGCTTCCTGACCTGCATACAGATTTCTCAAGAGGCAGGTCAGGTGGTCTGGTATTCCCATCTCTTTCAGAATTTCCACAGTTTATTGTGATCAAGACATCTTAAAACTGAAGATCTTAGGAATTCCCTGGTGGTCCAGCTATTAGGATTCAGCACTTTCATTGGTTGGTCAGAGAACTAAGATCCCACAAACCTCACAAGATAGCCAAAAAAAAAAAAAAAAATTAATTAATTTCCTTGAATTGTTTTAATATGACTTCACTCATATTTTTAAATTATCTTAAAACATTGCCAAAAAATAAGGGTAAAACACCAGGAAAAGAGTCTAAGACTTTTCAGGCCCACTAGTGTATAAATTATTTAACTGAGGACTAAGCATGGTCAGAGAGCTTGGAGAAAACACCTCAATGAGTCCCACTGGTTTATCTCATTGCATTTAGTAGGTTAAACAGCAAAAAGAGACAGGCAAGGCCCTCAGTCAGAGGAATGGGAAACAAATTATCCAAACTTGCCCAGAGAGCATAGAACTTGGTTTTGGCCTATTTTGTTTCAATTTTGGTTTTCTCTGTGTTTCGAAGCACAGGTAAATACATGGGTGTAAACTGATGAGAGGAAAAGACATGGAAAATCATCACACGGTGTGACTCTCTTCATAGCTGGGCCTCAACATGGTTCTATGCATTCATTTTTTAGCATCTTTTTATAGTGATAAAAAACTTACTAAGACCAACTGACCAGGATAGATAATCACAGACACCGCACAGATCATGCACACAATTCTTCCTTGGTGACCAGCAGAGGAGATGCATTCTCATGGCA
Organism: Nanger dama; assembly: GCA_917880005.1. Classification (NCBI taxonomy): domain Eukaryota; kingdom Metazoa; phylum Chordata; class Mammalia; order Artiodactyla; family Bovidae; genus Nanger; species Nanger dama. Next base: position 28,029 of record CAKJTW010000544.1, on the reverse strand, counting down.
GCCAACAATTCATAGAAAGAGTTGTGTGCTCAGTTGCTCAGTCATACCCAACTCTTTGTAGACTCTAGCCTGCCAGTCTCCTCTGCCCATGGGATTCACCAGGCAAGAATACTAGAGTGGGTTGCCATTTCCTCCTCCAGGGGATCTTCCTGACTTAGAGATTGAACCCACATCGCTTGCATCTCCTGCAATGGCAGGTGGATTCACCACTAGCAGCACCTGGGAAACCTTAGGAAGTGTTAGGAAGGCAACACAATTCTATCAACAGAACTAGAATCAGGTCAGCCACTTATCATTAGCTCCAGGTCCTAACCAGACACCATGCTTTTCCTCTCCAATGCAGGGCCAGAGTTCTTTGATGACTGAACAAGCTCACCAAGGGCAAGCCTGTGCAGCACAAGAGGTCTGGGATTGTTGGCCCTTGTTTCGTGGCCACGCTACTTTTTTTTTTTTTTTTTTTAAGGTTGCTCCACACAGCACCAGACACCGGGGTCCAGCCCCTGCAGGATCCAGGGAAACCCAAAGGAGAAACTGCATCGGCGATTGATTTAGAGAGGGAGAGAGACAGATAAGAATGTTGTAGATAAGAAAATAGAGGAGAGAAGAAAAGAGGCTGATGTTCCTTGGTTTATACAGAAAATCAATAAAGTCTCAAGACAAGAGACTTGCACCATCTACGTGAGGCCACAGGTGTATTCCCGGTCTCCTGAGGGAGTGAAGGCACAGGGGCCTTCCCGGTCAGGTCTTAGAAACCCAGGCAAATAAGTAGACATGGCGGACCTCTGTACTCCAGATGGGAACTAGCCTGAAAGAGAGAGTAAGAGGAGGAAAATGATTGACACGAGGAGATCAAGCTGCTTTGACCAGCAAGATCCGTAGCTTTATTTTAAAATAGTACTTATATACCTTTTTGTACATAGAGAGAAATGAAAGATGCAAGGTCATACAGAATCAGCCCAACATTCCAGCAGTTTTGCCCGTATCAAAACCATGATTTTTTCTGCATACCTTTCCCACAAATAATGTTGTGTTCAGTATCTTTTGGCCTTGGAGGCCTGTGAACATTGTATGACCCTCTTTTGATAAAGGCTGCTCAACCAAAAAACTTATTTTCCCTCAAAGTGTTTTTTCTTTATATTTCTAATCTATGTCAGCCTCAGAAAGTGCCAAAAAGAGTTACGTTTTTCACAGAGCAAAGGTGCAGCGAGTTACAAGAAAAAACCAATTAGCTCAAAAGTCTGATATGGTTAAATTCAAGGCTACACATGTTTTTCTTGCATTCTCACTATGTTAACTAACACATTCCCAGGTGCACAGTGGATAAGAGATATGGGAACTTAGCAACAAGCATTGGCCCAATAATGAAATCCTACACCAGCACTAGTACTACTCTAATAACTTTTAACTCTTTCAAAGGCTCTGTGTCTTAGGCTTTGCGTGCTTCTCACAGTTGGGAGGCTGTAAATATTGTATGCATAGCTCCAAGAGTTTGGATATATGTGCCAAGCAAGCTAGAATGCTAACAGAGGGGGTTTGATTTGAGATATTTCTCTCATGTCCAGGAGACTTATTAGCTATAGCCCTAAATTGATTTTCTTCAGAGAAAGATGGTCAGGGTTAGCCCCCTGTTAATGTCAGAGGAGTTGGTGAAAGTCATGAAACAGTAAAACAGACAGATGCTGGTTTTGGGGTAGAATGCTCGAGAAAGCCTAGGGAGCCCCTTGAGCTCTGAAGCCTTGCTTAACAGTTCTCTTCCACATGACCCTGTCATGGGTGGGATCTCCCGTGGCAGCTCCCAGCAACCAGAGATCTTAGTTACCTGACCAGGGATTGAACCCATGCCCCCTGCCTTGGGAGCATGGAGTCTTAACCACTGGATCCCAGGGGAAGTCCCACGGTCACACTTCTTCAGGAGGTTTATTGCCTGCTCTCCTCTCCTTGGGACTTTTCCTCCCACTATCCACGTTTCACTTCCCGCTCCTGTCTATTTCATCTCATCTCCTTTGCTGATTCCCCTCTCTCATCTATTTCCTCACACCAGAGTCTTTCTGGGGACTTCGTCTGTCCTATGACTGTGACCATCACCTCTCCACAGATGATGCCCAGATCTGGAAGAGTCTTCTCCTAAACATTAAGCAGCTATTTCCAGCTGCCTCCTGGAATCGATTTCATACATTCTTCAAACTGAACGTGTCCAAACTCCCTCTCTCTCCGTCCCCAATGCAGTTCTGCTGTTCTTCTCTATTTCCTGGCACAATTACTAGCACCGCCCACCACATAAACCTTGAGTGTGGAGTTAGCCCACAGACCTGAGACTGCTCTCTATAGAAAGTCTTACTCACGAAGTTGGCCACTGGCAGGGCACTGGACTCTTGGCAGGCAAATAGTTCTTTACACAGATATGAAACTTTCCCTAAGTGATAATGGCTCGCTGTGCCCACACTGATTGCATAAACAATGGGGCTCATGCTAAATGCCTGGTTTCTTTCTGGCAGCCTGGAATTCTGGTAGATACTATGTAGAGGGTGCCTATGTGACCAGCTCCCAGTTAAAAGCTTGAGTGAGTCTCTCATGAGCTTGCCTATCAGCAGGTAACACTTCATAATGCTGCCACAAGTCTTTGCTAGAGGAGAGGAGTCTTGGAAGCTTTAATCTGGATTTCTCTATATCTCCATTTCATTTCCCTTTCTCCTTTCTAGTTTTGCTTTATCTCAATTTCACTGTAATCTTAGCCATGAATATGACCATACTATGAGTCCCGTGAGTCTTCCTAGCAAATCATCAAAGATCACTGGCAGTGATCTTAGGGTTCCCTGATGCACCTTAGTATAATTCCTGACTCTTCTTTTCTTTTCCTCACCCTCTCTGTTCAGTTAATCACCTAATTATTAGCTCTACCTCTAAATATTAAAAAAAAAAAATCCCATATTCTCCACCTCCACTGCCTAGATGTTACAACCATGACTCCATCTGGGCATCAATCTCCCTGCTTCCCCCACTATAAAAGTAAAACCCAAAGATTGGGGGACAGCAGTAAGCTGATGTTATGAGGGAGGTTATTTCTTGTTTAAAAAAAAAATTTGAACTGAGTAAATTTGAAGACCTAATTGGCCGTATTCAGGGATTCATGGAAATCCCCTGGCAGTCCAGTGGTTAGGACTCTGTCTTTCCACTGCAAGGGGCATGGGTGCCATCCCTGGTCAGGGAACAAAGATACTTCAATTACCATGGTGCAGCCAAAATAATAATAATAAAGGATTCATGAACTGGGCGACATTCCACCTAACAAGTAGGAAGCAGCTTTAGGAGCTGTACAGAATGGAAGGCTTTCATAGACAGAAAGGGGGTGGGACAAGGCAGTTGTACAAAAGAAAAAAGTTTACCATATTTCAGGCAAAGTCACCTTTCTTTGGAAGAAGGCTGGGGAATCTATCAATGTGCCATGCAATTGATCTCACAGGAGCTGATGTGGTCATTCCAGATTGACTGGTTAAAGTTCATACTCCTGAGAGTAGCTGAAATTGAAATTAAATCTTAAAGCAAACTAGGTTTGTTTTCTGGGGGCAAGTGACTCCATTTTGGGCATGTTGCTGTTTTAAAGCACTCTCAAAGCCTGTTTCCTGGGTTTCCCTGGTGGTCTAGTGGTTAGGGATCTGCTAGCCAATCCAGGGACACAGGTTTGTTAGGGAAATTAAGTAGTCTTATTTAGGCTTCAGAGACAAAGCACAGCAGGCCTCTGACCTTGCTTCCAACCTGCCTGGAGACTGTCCTGACTACCAGTGGCTGCCTGCTGTGATGGTAAGACTAACAGCACCATAGATAAGATAGGGGAGGAATCTCAAGATTGCTGAGTCCCTGGAGGGGGCTGGCTAACCAAGCCCCAGGCTTAACAGCATTCTAAGTTTTATGCATTAACATGAAATCAGAGCTGGAATTAGCTCACAGATTGATGATGGTATCAGTTTGCGTCCTATGATTATAAACAGGGAACCCTGAATTGTAATCTTTGAAGTCTCACCCACGGAGTGGAAGTGATGCCTGGGATCTTTTCTGTCAGGCGAGTGTACGCTCCTCAGTTTTGTCTCGTCACAACAAAGTTTTGGAATGACGGACATTAAAGGCCTTGGTGCGTCACGGTTCTCGGGTCTTGGACAAACCGTGTTATAGCTCTTAGACAAATAAGTGTTGCAGCTCTATTTTATTTAGAAGATAGCAGGAGAATCCATCCTCGTAGCGTGAGGGCATGCCAACCCAAAGACTCGAAGAGAAGAGAATGGAGGAACGCATAAGCGCACAGCAGAGAGAGGGCCCTTTGGCTCCTCTTTTTATGTTTTTTCCTCTTGGGCCCACCCTGTGTAAATTGGGCTAGCCAGGAATGCTGTTTGTTCTACCCGAGGTCCTCACTCAGGTCCTCAGACCTTCCTTTGTTCTATTTTCGTGGGCTTTTCCCTTCCTTGTCTTTTAGCCACCGCCATTTTGGACTCCTGTTTCCTATTCTACCTGCCTAACCTTTTCCCAATTAGGTCTCCGGATGGGCTGTGACACAGGACTTCTCAACACCCTTTGAGTCTGAATGGTAGTCAAAATCCAATTTGGTGATGTTTCCCCTACTGTTTCGATTTCTCTTTTAATGTTAGTATATTGAGAGTAAGCTAGATAATTCTCTAATAAATATTCATTTCACTTCAGTTCTGGAGAAGGAAATGGCAACCCATTCCAGTATCCTTGCCTGGAAAATCTCGTGGACAGAAGAGCTTGGTGGGCTGCAGTCCTTAGGGTCACAAAGAGTCAGGCATGACCGAGTGACTAACACTTATTACTGACTCACTTAGTCAGTTCAGCTCAGTCACTCTCAGTCATGTCTATTTGCGGCCCCATGGACTGCAGCTCACCAGGCCTCCCTGTCCTTCACCAACCCCCAGAGTTCACTCAAAGTCATGTTCATCGAGACTGCTGGTAAAATGGTTTGTCTTTGCACATCTTTGTAATGGTTTTGCTACTTGGGGATCCACTTGGGTTCCTCAGATTTCCCAGGTGGCTCAAGGTAAAGAACCTGACTGCAAAGTAGGAGATGCAGGTTTGACCCCTGGGTTGGAAAGATCTCCTAGAGGGGGAAAGGGCAACCCACTCTAGTATTCTTGCCTGGAGAATCCCATAAACAGAGGAGTCTGGCAGTCCATGGGGTCGCAAAGAGTCGGACACGACTGAATGACTAGTACTTCTGATGAGTTCTCAGCAAAGAGGGGGCCCATCTGCGGACACCTTAGCCCCTGGCAGACCCTGTTGCTCTGTGCAGCAGAACCTGGTCCTGGCCTGGCTGCCATGAGGCCCCCAGCGTGGCTCTTCACCAGGTGATTCAGGGCAGGGCTCAAGATCTTCAACCCCACTTTGGGTAACTGCCACAGAAAATCTTTAGGCCTTTAGACCTTTATACCACTAGCTTTTATGATGTGTTTGAGCATATCAGCTGTCCTTTGATTTCTAAAGATAGAGGTTGGTATCAGAGTGCTGGGCACTTACCTTCCTGCCAGACTCAGTCCTTTCCCCCATCCTGTTGACAAGAAGGACTTCACATTCAGGTGCTTCAGTGAGGTGTTTCAGGTGTATATCTGGGAACACTGTATTTAACAGAAAGTATGATTTGTTCATAAGGAATCAAATGTTGGTAACTTTTATCAAAGAGTGATATAAACAGCAAAGTACTTTAAACTTTTGAAAAAAAAAAACAGATTCATTTTTTTATTATTAAAAAAAAAAAAAAACTTTCTACAATTCTTTTCAGACCAAAAATGCCAACATACTAGGATTCTGCTGGATTAGTTCTACTGAAATTGTCTCCATCACAGATCAAGGAATCGAATTTTACTAGGTATTATATTTATTACTTGGGCTTTCTTGGTGGCACAGTGGTAAAGAATCCACCTGCCAATACAGGAGACACAGGTTCAGTCTCTGGGTTGTGAAGATCCCCAGGAGAAGGAAATGGCAACCCACTCCAGTATTCTTGCCTGGGAAATACCATGGACAGAGGAGCCTGGTGGGCTACAGTCTACAGGGTCACAAAAAGTCAGATAGGACTTAGCAAACAACCAAGAACAAATGTTTATTACTTACATGTTCTAGAGAAAGGTTTGTGATCATGTTTTAGCAGCTTTTTAAATTCACCTGGGTTTTTCTTTTTTTCTGATTACAAGTAATACATTTTTTTTTTGTAAAACATTCAGATATTACCTTTACTTTATATGGAAGGTAAGAAGTCCCCCATAATCCCTGGAAGTAAACATTATGAACTGATTTGGTGCCTGTTCCTCCACTTGGTTCCTATACTTAGAAATATTGTATAGACTTTTGGGACTGGCTTTTTTTTTTTTAACCTATGGATATTTCTTAAACATCCTACCATATCTTATTCTGACTGGTATTCAGATGTATAGATGTGCTACAGTTTTACCAACTCTTGTTCATGAACATCTTTGTTTCCTAGTGATTACAAACAATTCTGTAGTGAGTTCAAGCAGTGAATAAGCTTGTAAAGGTTGCTTTATGTTCTTAGATGACACAATTCTTGGAAGGGAAATTATAATCTAGGTATGAATACTTAAAAAGCTGAACAGGGACTTTCCTAGTGGTCTAGTAATTAAGACTCCTTGCTTCCAATGGGTGGTATGTGTTCAGTAGGGCTGTTGAAGTTTCTGTTCCTGATCAGGTAACTAAGATCCCACATGCCATGCAACAAGGCCAAAAAATAAATTGGAAGTAAGAACTAAATTAAGAATAAGAAGTAAAAACCTGAACAGATACTGTTAAATTTCTTCCAGAAGTTGCATTCTCACTAGCAATATAGCAATCTCCATTTTCCACACCATTGGCAGAGCTAGCTATCATAAATCTGTAGACATTTGCCAATCTTGAAAGGTGGAAAGCCATTTTAATATGCATGTTTCATCAGGAGGGTGCTAAGCATCTTCTGTGTATTGTACATTTGTGTTTCTTGTTTTATGAATTGCCTTTTTATCTTAATAAGAATAGTTTAACTTTTTAAAAAAATATTGTTATTTTTATTTTTTGGCTGTGCCATGTGGGATTTTAGTTCCCCTAAGAATTGAACCCTTGCCCCCTGCATTGGAAGCTTTAACTACTGGGCTGCCAGGAAGTCCCAGATTTTTTTTTAACTGTGATAAAAAGCACATAACATGAAATCTACCATCTTAACCATTAAGTGTATAATTCATTAGCATGAAGTATTTTCACTTGTAGTGAAGACAAGCTCCAGAACTTTCATCTTGTAAAACTAAAGCTCAGTACCTGTTGAACAACAACTCCCCATTTTCCCTTTCCCAGCCCCTGGTAACCACAGGTTTCCTTTCTGCTTCTATGAATTTGTCTGCTTTAAGGTCCTCTACCTCCTATAAATGGAATCCTACAATGTTTGTCTTTTTCTGACCGTCCTGTCTCACTTAGCATAATGTCCTCAAGGTTCATCTATGTTACAGCATGCGTCAGAATACCCTTCCTTTGCAAGCCTGAAAAATATTCCATTGAATACATACACCACATTCCGTTTGTCCATTTATCTACCGACAGACACTGGCATTGCTTCCAGTTTTTCGTTATTGTGAATGATGCTGCTATTAACACACAAGTGTGTGAGTATCTCTTTGAGACCCTGCTTTCAGTTCTTTTGGGTATATAGCCCCCAAATGGGATTGTTGGATCACATAATAACTCTGTTTTTAACTTTTGAGGCATTTCCGCATAGCAGTTAGGCAATTTGACATTCCCAGCAACGGCGCACAAGGGTTCCGGTTTGTCCATCTCACCACCAACAGTTGTTGTTTTCTGTTTTACCCATAGCAGTCATCCTGCTGGGTGTCAGATGGTATCTGATTGTGGTTTTGATTTGCATTTCTCTGATTGGTGATGGGGTACACCTTGTTCATGGCTTGTTGGCTTTTTGTTCGTGCTCTGGATGGTGTCTATTCCTCTTTTAAAAAAATAATAGTTATTTATCTTTGGCAGTGCTGGGTTTTTGTTGCTGCTCAAGGGCTTTCTCTCATCGCAGCCAGCGAAGGCTACTCTTCGTTGCGGTGCTGGGGCTTCACATTGAAGTAGCTTCTCGTGGAACACAGGCCCTAGGGCGAGCAGGCTTCAACAGTTGTAGCCGGTGGGCTTAGTTGCTCCCCAACTCATGGAATCTTCCCGGACTAGGGATTGAATCCCCGTTCCCTGCATTGGCAGGCAGATTCTTAGCCACTGTGTCACCAGGGAAGTCCCCTCTGTTTTTAAATTGGATTATTTTCTTTCTGTCGAGTTGTAGGAAGTGTTTGTATAGTGTGAATATTAACCCTTTATCAGATAATTTGCAAATAGTTTCTCCTGTTCTGTAGGTTGCCTTTTCATGCTATTGTTTAATAACTAACTTACTGACGTAGTAATGCATCTTTTGTTACCGGAACATAATTACCAGAGTGTTTCAATATTAACTTCCATAACAAATTGCTGGCCACAGGCCTTAGTTTCTGCAAAAATCCCCTGGTCAATAATGTATTAATATGTTCCACCTGCATGATCTGTTGAGCAAGCTCCTGAAATCTCTTAAGTGGAGCGAAAGTGGAGAGGGTTAGAATTCTTTCAGGTGTTAAGTTTGTTGCCCCAATGAAACCAGTGTAATTTAATTTAGAATGTACGAATGGAGGAGGCACACCTGTGTAACACAGGATGCTGTGGTACTTTGCTGTCTGTCGGTTACCAGTACCTCAGTGACCGGCAGAAAGGAAAAGCTACCTGAATGCCATATGCACAGAAATAGAATTTTCTGCCTGTGACTAGCAAGGAAACGATTGTGGTGTGGGTGGCGCTCTGCAGAAAGAGAGGCAGTGGAACTTGCCTCAACAAAGCCGAGGGGTCCCAAAGAGACGTGAGCCTGCTGTCCTGTGAACGAGAGGCAAACACATCTGACAGGATTCCACCTGATGAGTTCCGCTTTACAGACGCAAGCTCCTGGCTTATATAGGCAAGCGGGGGGGGCGGGGGGGGGGGGGTTGCGAGGGCCTTTCCATAGTTGCACCAATCACGTTAAAGGTCAAATAGTCATGTGCTTTCAGTTGCACCAATCACGTTGAAGCTCAAATAGTCATGTGCCTTCAGTTGCACCAATCATGTTAAAGGTCAAATTGTCATGCGCCTTCATTATAAGAGGAGTCTGTGGTGATCACACGCTGTCCACATGCACGGAAATCAAGAGAGCCAATCAAAAACTGTGACAAACATAGACCACGCCCCTATCACTTCCGCCAGGCGCCATCTTAGTTTCCCCGTAAAGCTGCTGCTGCTGCTGCTGCTGCTGCACTAATTCGCTTCAGTTGTGTCCGATTCTGGGCGGCCCACCAGGTTCCCACATCCTTGGTATTCTCCAGGCAAGAACACTGGAGTGGGTTGCCATTTCCTTCTCCAATGTATGAAAGTGAAAAGTGAAGTCACTCAGTCCAGTCCGACTAGTAGCGACCCCATGGACTGCAAAGCTAGCCCTTCTTTTTTTTTTAAGGTTTCCCATTTAGGGCCCAACATCGTGGATTTACAGACGGGTTCCTGGCGCAGTCATTTAAAAGTATCTTTTTGTTCTCAGAAGTAGAAGAGTGTACATTCAGGTCATCTAGGTGGTTTTAAGATCGTCAAGAAATAAGTTAGAAAGAGGACTCTGACACATCTTTATTTTATTATCCTTGGATCATGGAGAAACCCATGCCCCCAACGCTGACTTCCAAGTCAGTTCTTCAGGGCATTGTTCTGGGAGCATTAACATCATCTTTGGGCTCTATTCAGCACTCCTAATGTATCAGGAGGTTCTGAGTAGAGTTTAAATGTGCTGTTATTATAAAATAGTTACTCGGTTTGCACATGGAGTCTCATGAACACGTCTGTTAGAAGACGGATACTCCCTCACCCCCAGCCTCAGATTGAGCGGGAGACCAGGAGGAAGGCTGATTCTGCAGGCAGGGCGGTGGCTGATTTGGTGCATGTGGCTCCAGGGCGTCGGTGTGTTTTGCTGGATCCATGACAACCAAGGATGCTGATGCTCCCCACTCTTGGGAGGCTGGTGCCTGGGAGTGTGGGGGCTTGGGTGGCCCTGGAGTGAGGTGGGCCGCCTGGGTTGTCACAGGTTCCTTTGCCCGTTGGAGCCTTATTTTTTCCCTTCAAATCAGCCTAATGATGCCCAGCCCTTGGGGGCAGGGAAAGAATAAATGAGCTAAGATTTAGAAGTGTTAATAAGCACAGGGCTGGAAGAATGGTAGCTGTAATAAATAAAAATGATTTTTTTCTACTTAACTACTAACTTCTGCTTTTTATGATTTTCTTTGTGTACTATGTCAGTTTTCAGGTATTTTCTTTTTTTATTAGTTTGGCCGTACCTCGAGGCATGCAGGATCCTGACCAGGGATCAAACCCACATTCCCTGCAGCAGAAGCACAGAGTCCTAACCACTGGACCACCAGGGAATTTCCCATTTGCTGTTTTCAAATGAAGCTTCTGTTTCTTGAACTTTGTGTCAGGTGTTACCAGAGAAGCGCAGTCTGAAGCTCCTGAAGAGCCAGAACATCAACGTGAACTGGTACATGTACTGTCCCGAGGGCTCCGTGATTCTGCTGTCCACCACAGTGCTTGGAAATGTGCTGCAGCCCTTCTACTTCCGGGTAAGGGTCAGCCTCCCTTTAAAAAGTCCTCTGACCTTGTTCCTCTAACAGCCTAACTGATCCTGTAACTTCGAAGGGGCAAGTTCCTCCAACGAGAGCCTCGCCCCTTCTGACCACTAGAGGGCACCCCAATACCATCCCACCTCCATCAAGAATGGGTCCTAAGGCCAGGCCCCTGGAACCCTGAAAAGAAGAGGAAGACTCGGTGCATGTGTATCCTCCGTGCTTTGATGTGGGGAGGGCTGGAACATCAGAAGGGCTTAATAAGCTTCTGCAAAAACTTTTTCTCCCCCAAACAGGCTGGCACCATGTCGAAGCTGCCCAAGTTTGAGATTGAATTAACAGCTGCCCCAAAGTCAACTAAACTGAGCCTCTCGGAGAGACATTGCCATGGCGACAGTGTATGTCTGTTCTTTGGGAGAATTCCTCCTCATAACTGTTTTCAGTGCTGGCAGGATAGGAGGTTGCTGTAAGCACACCAGGGCTGCCCTGGCTCCTGTAGCCTCGGAACACAAGAGAAGGACCCCCCTTCTCCACTTCCGGGTCTTAACGAATGTAGAAAGCGCTCATCTTCCGGACATTCTTTTCTGATTTGATTGACTTTGTGATCTTAGAGAAGTTTTTTTCACCACATTAGTCTGATAAAATGAGACCGTTGAGCCACTTTCTCAGTTTCAGATATATTTTTTAGTTCTGAGTTGAAGCTTATCAAAGTTTTTTTACATAAAATATATCATACTTGTTCTAAAGAAAAATATAGTCTACATTTTTTATCTAACAGATGTAGACCTAAATTATTTGTGTACGAAGGTTTATTTTCATTTAGAAATGTAGATATCTCAATTTAAAAACTTCATTATGAAAATATCAAACACGAAAATAAAACTGATTCAGAGAATCTCCTACATACCCAAATTCAGCAAATATCAACACTTTGCTTCTAAATTACTTCTGATTTTTCTATGGCCTAAAACTGGTTTCCAAATGGTAAAATATTTTTAGCACTTAGAGTGCTTTTTTTTTTTTTTAAACAAATCTGAGGCATGATGCTATAGAAAGAGATAAAATGAAGTCTTTGCAAAAGAAGACCATTCCCTCTGTCTCTTCCTTGTCTCTGAGGCAGGCCCCAGCACAGTGTGAACTCCTGGAACAAAATCCTGCCTACAGGAACTGGTCACAGCAATACTTATTAGACAAGGCTTAAAAATGCAAAGTGATTATCCTTTCCTATGATTAAGGAATGCATTCATTTTACAAAACTGGGAAATCACGGAAAGTGAAAAGAAAAATGGACTTGGCATATTACTCTGGGCTTCCCAGGTGGCGCTAGTGGTAAAGAATCCCTCTGCCAATGCAAGAGACTTGGGTTCGATCCCCGGGTTGGAAGATCCCCTGAAGGAAGAAATGGCAACCCAGTCCACTATTCTTGCCTGGGAAATCCCATGGACAAAGGAAGCTGGTGGGCTACAGTCCATGGGGTCGCAAAGAGTCGGACGTGAATGAGCACATGAGCATACACAGTATATTACTCAAGGACAGCTATTAACAACCTATATTTCTTTCCAGTAGTTTTGGACATACTGCATAAGTTTGTAGGTTTTTTTTTTTTTTTTTTTTAATACTGTGATCAAGTTCTGTTTAGTTTTGCATCCCCCTTTTTCACTTATTATTAGATTTCTTTTTTCTTTTTTAAGATAATTGCACTTTCTTTGCAAATGTTTCTGTTGGCTGCAGAATATCTCATGCAGAATATCTGATGAAGTGGGTATCTTGTAATTCACTTACCTATGGCCTGATAACTCAGCATTTAGAATGGGAGGATGTCAGATGACCATCATGACTTACGTCTCCTTGTTCTCTGATCAGATATGGCCAGCTGTACGTTCTCTTCCTGAGGCATCATTCTCGGACCTCCAACAGTGCTGGAGCAGAGGTGGTCCTGTATCACCTACCACAGTATGCTTAACGCTGTCTTCCCCCTTCTCCAGTTTTAAAATGTGAACCACAGCTTGTTGATCTATTTTGTGACCTTTCTCTTGTCTTACAGAGAAGGTGCCTGTAAAAAGATGCACATATTGAAGTTAAACCGGACGGGGAAGTTTGCCCTAAACGTGGTGGACAACCTGGTCGTGATTCATCATCAGGACACAGAGATATGAGCGTAGTGGCATGTCCTGCTCCAAGGAGCTGTGAAAATGACAGAATATTCTGAAAAAGACTAAAAAGTGCTCTTTATGCTCAAAGTCCTGGTCTTCCACGTAGAAATGGGTTTGGTCTTCTAGATGGTTTAGGAAAACCCTACCAGTTGACTAGGAGAATTGAGTACTGTTTCAGAAAATAACACACCTGAGATCGAACTTGGGACTAGTCATTTGGTTGAGTCACCTGAGCCAGGAACTCCTGCCGAGCCACTGTGTTGCGCTAGCACCGGAGCCCCTTTGTGAGTGTAAATGATGGTGGTTTTGAGGCCATGTGGCTCCAGAGAAAGAACTAGAATGCCCGTCAGCTGGGTGTCGAGCGGGAGAAAAGCCACTTCCCTCCTGGAGGCTGGTGACACCCACGTGGTTAACTAATGAAGATGTTGCAAGTTAAAGTGAAAAGGCTGTGTACCCATCACTGGAGCCCTTCAGAGGCAGCGACTCATAGATAGGGGATCCATGTGAGAGCTGGCGGAGAGCTGTGATGTCACAGCAGAGTCCTCCTCAGATAGGCACCAGCATGCAGGGGTTGATCGCAGACACGAGGCTCCTTCAGAGGATCTGAACGGAAGACATGTGGTCCCAAGAGGGTGGGTGGAGCTGCGGTCTGTTAGTCTGATACCTCGCGGTTGTCTTTCTGCCCGCCAGACAAGGGGGAGCAGGTCCAGGGCTTCCCACATCTGTTCACTTCTCCAGGGCTGCTTCTGTCTGTTTTTTCTAATGTCACTACTGAATCTTGGGCTTCCCTGGTGGCTCAGATAATGAAGAATCTGCCTGCAATGCAGGAGATGCGAATTCAGTCTCTGGATTGGGAACATCCCCTGGAGAAGAAAATGGCAACCCACACCAGTATTCTTGCCTGGAGAGTTCCATGGACAGAGGAGCCTGGTGGGCGACAGACAGTCGTTGGGGTCTCAGAGTCGGTCACGACTGAGCGAGTAACACTACTGAGTCTATAAGTTACATTGTGTTCTCATGAAAAACGTTTTATAAGTGACATGACTCCCTTTGAAGAAAACAGAATGATTATTTTCTCTGAGCTTTACAATGGAGCATTGTGATTACCCACTGAAGCTCAAAGAGTTTTTATTGTTGAGTAAGATGTTGACATTTCTGTTTGTCTCTGCTCGGTAACCCTGCAGTTAAGTTTGGCTATTTATGGCTGTTATTTATCCTGGGATCACTTCTCCTTATTCCTGTGTTCTGTGTCACTGTGATGACAACGACTGTTGTCTTCCCTTGACTGGTGGTCATGGGAAGTGTTAAGGCTGTAGTTGTGAGGTTATTCTGAACCCATCCTCCGACCTGAGGAGGTGGCAGTGAGAAGTCAGAGGAGAGAGAAGGTCAGGATATCAGAAAAGGGGAAAAGCCATTTCGTTCCTTTTGCTTTTACTCAGTGTGACTGGCTTCAGGGAAGAACTCAAACCATGTTCTTTTTCAAGGAGATGGGAGTCAGGAGCAGGTTGGATGTAGTTGCCATGTGTAAACCAGAGTCACAAGTGCACATGTGGAACTCCGGGAGGAGCGTTTTCTAAAGGGAACCCTTGTCAGATAGCTTTGGGTTGTCCTAACCCACTGACAGGACGTCCGAGTACCTGTCACGAGAAGAATCAGGTCAGGCTCTCGCTGACAGTTTAGCCAGAGCACTGCCTCGCGCCTGCACGCTGGGACTTGCAGGATCAGCCAGCTGAGCAGAGTTTGAGAACAAGCTACAGTTGACCCTTGAACAGTGAGGGTTAATCTGCATATAACTGATAGGTCAGCCCTGCATACCCATCGGTCTGCACGGGCAGACTCAGCCACCCACTGGCTGTGCAGTCCTGTGGTTTCTACTGTTGAGAAATACCTCTGTGTAAGTGGGCCTGTGGAGTTCACATCCGCCTTGAGGGTCGGCTGTACTTCTCACATCTGATTAGGTCTCAGCCTTCTCTGTTCTTTCCAGCTTCTTCCTTTTCCCAGGGTAGTTGAAAGATGTCAGCACTTAGAGTAGATGGTGTCAGAGGAATGTCTGGTATCTGGGATTGCTTACTCAGCATGAAAATAATTGCTGGTAATTGGAGCAAAAACACTCTAAACATTCCATCCCGGTCCTCTAATGCGGTGGGGAGTGGGGTGGGGGGTTGGAGTCTGTGCAAAATTAACATCTTTTCTAACCAGCTGATTAAAACCTATCTTCCAATCTGAAATCACCCAGGTGACTTTTTCTTTCTTGTGCATGTGTGTAAAAAAACAAGACAGCGCTGTGAAAGAAACTTCAACCTGTTTTCTGCTTCTTTCAAGACTTCTTCCTTTAAGACTTCTTCATGGATTGTTCTCGACTTCCCTCTTCCTCCTGATCTGTGTTATCAGTGGGACATGCCAATTCACTTCCTCCTTACTTAATTGCAGTCAAATGAACATGCACTGAAGCCTTTAGAAAGTATTAAGTGTTGTACTGGTAGCACTTTCTGGTTGGGTTACTTAGCCCTTACACACGTGTCTTCTCTGTTTGTAGGTCCGGCTCCTGTGACCAGCCAGTCCCCTGTCCCATGTAAACTCTGTATCTTTTCAAAGGCATAGGCCGGGCCGGGAAGGGAGCTCTCACCTCTCCTTACACAGGGGTCTAAGGGTGGCCCAAGCCCCCAGTCTGGTGAATCGCATCATGGAAATCACCCGTGGGGTTTCCCTCTCACTGAGGGCTGGGCCTCCATGGAGCCCTTGGTGAGGGGTGGGAAGGATGCTCAAGGGAGCTGGGTTGCCTCCTGTCCTCCTTTCCTGGGGTAGTGTTTCCTGTAACATGTGGATTCTTCATCGTGGATCATCTTCCAGCCCGACATCATCATCAGCGTGAGTCAAGGTGGGTCTGAGGTGCGGGTGGGGGTGTCCTGTTAGAAAGACAAGCTTATGGACGGTCTCCTGTCCGTCTCGAGGGTACCAGCTCAGTGCCGGCTCTGGGGAGAAAGGGCTGACTCAGTCATTTCCAGTGAAGCCTTTAATTCTCTTCCCGGAGCCTCACTGAGAAGGACTGTGCCCACTGCCCAGCAGTGAGGGTGTTGTGAGGTTCGAGGACAGGGGGTGCCCAGGGCTGGGAGGATGGTGGGTTCCAGGGATCCTTTGGGAACTTCAGGAATTGCCTTTGTCTAACGAGTCAGAGCAGAAGAGGAGCCCAGGGCCAGAGTCTGTGCCTGGGCTGCCACCTGCTCTCCCATCAGCGCTGAAGTGGAGGAGGTGCCTGTATTCAGTGGATGCTCCGGGAGTGTGCAGGGAAGGTTCCCCTGTGAGGAATCGGCCAACACGCAGAGGTCGTTGGCTGCAGCCCCACTGTGGTGTGCTGTCCTGAGCGTCGCAGCCTGGGCTATGCTGTGAGCGCAGCCACTGGCTCAGCTCTGCAGCATCACCTCCCCCGCCACCCCCCGACCTCGGCGGCCGCTGGGAAGGTGGAAGCAAGCAGCTCTGGGGCCACTGCTCTGTTTGCAGCCAGGGTTCAGCGTGCCGCCTCTCCACAGGTTACCTCTGGACCCTCCAGGTGAAACTGCAGCCCATAGTGAACCTCTTGCCGGATAAAGGCAGGCTCATGGACTTCCTCCTGCAGAGGAAGGAGTGCAAGATGGTCATCCTGGCTGTGTGCTCGCAGAGTGAGTGGGGGTGGGGCGGCTTCAGCCTCTCTGATTCCTGACGAGGCCTGCACGCCCACCGCAAGATGGGCCACTCTCTCTTCTCCTGTCTGCAGCCTGTGGGCTCAGTGGCGGGGGCATCATTTAACCCCCTGGAAAGGCTGCTTGGTATGAAAGTGATTTATCCCTGCAAGACATTTCTTGGGTAGGAGAGACTGAAAAACAGACCTAAACCTGGGCACACACGAGGGTAGAGGCTGCCCTCCCCAGCTGGAAAAGAAACCTTTTTCTGAGTCCAAGTCACTCACGATGTTGTGTCTGTTAATACTCTGAGACTCTCCTGACGCCCTCTGTTAGTATCGGGCAAGGGCTGGTGACCGCCCTCAGGGCCCCCAGCCCCTAAACTGTGTCATGTCTCCTGGTGACCCTTGGAGACGAGTCCTTCTCTCTTAGTGTGTCGGCTGACCGCTGTGAACCTTGATTCCTTCCAGTGTTGACAGAGTCAGACAGAGCGACGTTGCCCGTGATAGCCACCATCTTTGACAAACTCAACCAGGAGTATAAGAAGTACCTGGACGCTGAGCAGAGTTATACGATGGTAAGTTGTATGTACACCTTGCATACAAGGTGGGACATGCCACCCCACCCCACCCCACCCTGGGTATATTTTCAATGTAATTATAAGCAAGATTCTCTTAGATTGATAACACTGAGGTTTGCCCTGTGCCAGAGGGCATGGTGGATGTTTACAGGGAGCGTAAACTCTAAGAGTCCCCATGTCCCCTGAGCTCAGAGGCTGGCTGTCACCTCATGGCTTCCTCTTCATTTGTTGTTTTTAATCTGTGTTTGGTCATACACATGTGTAGATCCTTGGTTTCCCTTTATGTAACAGGTGAGAATATCAGTCTCAGTTTGCATTATTTTATGTCTTTCTGCCAAGCCAGATTCCAGGCTTTGGTGAATCAGTATGTAGATCATTTTGCCACATCTTTCTTTCCTTTCAGGATGGAAAAGCTATAAAAATAAGACTTACCCTGTCATTCAGTCAAGCTCCTTTTAGGATCCTGATGATTCAGTATTAGCACTGCGCTTTTCCTGGAGTAGGTTCAGGTGTTTGTGGCCTTCCCTGGTGGTCCAGTGGTTAAGACTCCACGCTCCCAGCACTTCCACTGCTAGGGGCGGGTGTGGGGGCCAGTTGGGGATCTGGTCAGGGGACCTAAGATCTTGCATGCCAAAAGAACAACAAACAAAAATGTCGAGTGTCTGTTGTGGAGGGTAGGCTTCTCGGGGTCTGCTATACTGTTCCATAAGTGTGTCTTCTGAAGCTAGAAGGACGTTCAGGACAGGTGGAATGAATTATTCACCTTCATGAACCTGAGTAGTCGAAGGCTTAAAATGGCAGTGGTTTTCTTTTTTAAATTTTACTTTATTTTACTTTACAATACTGTATTGTTTTTGCCATACATCAACATGAATGTGCAACAGGTGTACACATGTTCACAATCCTGAACCCCTCTCCCACCTCCCCCATACCATCTCTCTGGGTCATCCCAGTGCACTAGCCCTGAGCATCCTGTATCCTGCATCGAAACTTGACTAGAGATTTGTTTCTTATATGATATTATCCATTTTTCAATGCCATTCTCCCAAATCATCCCACCGTCTCCCTCTCCCACAGAGTCCAAAAGTCTGTTCTATACATCTGTGTCTCTTCTGCTGTCTTGCGTACAGGGTTATCGTTACCATCTTTCTAAATTCCATATATATGTGTTAGTGTTGTATACTGTATACAATATACTGTATTGGTGTTTCTCTTTCTGGCTTACTTCCCTCTGTAAAATCGGCTCCAGTTTCATCCATCTCATTAGAACTGATTCAAATGTATTCTTTTTAATGGCTGAGTAATACTCCATTGTGTATATGTACCACAGCTTTCTTATTCATTCATCTGCTGACGGACATCTGGTTGCTTCCATGTCCTGGCTATTATAAACAGTGCTGCGATGAACATTGGGGTACATGTGTCTCTTTCAATTCTGGTTTCCTCGGGGTGTATGCCCAGCAGTGGGATTGCTGGGTCATAAGGCAGTTCTATTTCCAGTTTTTTAAGGAATCTCCACACTGTTCTCCATAGTGGCTATTATAGTTTGCATTCCCACCAACAGTATAAGAGGGTTCCCTTTTCTCCATACCCTCTCCAGCATTTATTGCTTGTAGACTTTTGGATCACAGCCATTCTAACTGGTGTGAAATGGTACCTCATTGTGGTTTTGATTTGCATTTCTCTGATAATGAGTGATGTTGAGCATCTTTTCATGTGTTTATTAACCATCTGTATGTCTTCTTTGGAGAAATGTCTATTTAGTTCTTTGGCTCATTTTTTGATTGGGTCGTTTATTTTTCTGGAATTGAGCTGCATGAGTTGCTTGTATATTTTTGAGATTGGTTGTTTGTCAGTTGCTTCATTTGCTATTATTTTCTCCCATTCCAAAGGCTATCTTTTCACCTTGCTTATAGTTTCCTTTGTTTTGCTGAAGCTTTTAATTTTAATTAGGTCCCATTTGTTTATTTTTGCTTTTATTTCCAGTATTCTGGAAGATGGGTCATAGAGGATCCTGCTGTGATTTATGTCGGAGAGTGTTTTGCCTATGTTCTCCTCTAGGAGTTTTATAGTTTCTGGTCTTACGTTTAGATCTTTAATCCATTTTGAGTTTATTTTTGTGTGTGGTGTTAGAAAGTGTTCTAGTTTCATTCTTTTACAAGTGCTTGACCAGTTTTCCCAGCACCATTTGTTAAAGAGATTGTCTTTACTCCATTGTATATTCTTGCCTACTTCGTCGAAGATAAGGTGTCCATAGGTGTGTGGATTTATCTCTGGGCTTTCTATTTTATTCCATTGATCTATATTTCTCTCTTTGTGCCAGTACCATATTGTCTTGATGACTGTGGCTTTGTAGTAGAGCCTGGAGTCAGGCAGGTTGATTCCTCCAGTTCCATTCTTCTTTCTCAAGATTGCTTTGGCTATTCAAGTTTTTTTGTATTTCCATACAAACTTTGAAATTATTTGTTCTAGCTCTGTGAACAATACTGCTGGTAGCTCGATAGGGATTGCATTGAATCTATAGATTGCTTTGGGTAATATACTCATTTTCACTATATTGATTCTTCTGATCCATGAACATGGTATATTTCTCCATCTATTAGTATCCTCTTTGATTTCTTTCACCAGTGTTTTATAGTTTTCTATACATAGGTCTTTAGTTTCTTTAGGTAGATATATTCCTAAGTATTTTATTCTTTCCATTGCAATGGTGAATGGAATTCTTTAATTTCTTTTTCTACTTTCTCATTATTAATGTATAGGAATGCAAGGGATTTCTGTGTGTTGATTTTACATCCTGCAACTTTACTATATTCATTGATTAGCTCTAGTAGTTTTCTGGTGGAGTCTTTAGGGTTTTCTATGTAGAGGATCATGTCATCTGCAAACAGTGAGAGTTTTACTTTTATTTTCCAATTTGGATTCCTTTTATTTCTTTTTCTGCTCTGATTGCTGTGGCCAAAACTTCCAGAACTATGTTGAATAGTAGTGGTGAAAGTGGGCACCCTTGTCTTGTTCCTGACTTTAGGGAAAATGCTTTCAATTTTTCACCATTGAGGATAATGTTTGCTGTGGGTTTGTCATATATAGCTTTTATTATGTTGAGGTACATTCCTTCTATTCCTGCTTTCTGGAGAGTTTTTATCATAAATGGATGTTGAATTTTGTCAAAGGCTTTCTCTGCATCCATTGAGGTAATCATATGGCTTTTATTTTTCCATTTGTTAATGTGGTGTATTACGTTGATTGATTTGTGGATATTGAAGAATCCTTGCATCCCTGGGATAAAGCCCACTTGGTCATGATGTATTATATTTTTAATGTGTTGTTGGATTCTGATTGGTAGAATTTTGTTAAGGATTTTTGTATCTATGTTCATCAGTGATATTGGCCTGTAGTTTTCTTTTCTTGTGGCATCTTTGTCAGGTTTCGGTATTAGGGTGATGGTGGCCTCATAGAATGAGTTTGGAAGTTTCCCTCTCTCTGCAATTTTCTGAAAGAGTTTGAGTAGGATAGGTGTTAATTCTTCTCTAAATTTTTGGTAGAATTCAGCTGTGAAGCTGTCTGGACCTGGGCTTTTGTTTGCTGGAAGATTTCTGTTCACAGTTTCAATTTCCATGCTTGTGATGGGTCTGTTAAGATTTTCTATTTCTTCCTGGTTCAGTTTTGGAAAACTGTACTTTTTCTAAGAATTTGTCCATTTCTTCCACGTTGTCCATTTTATTGGCATATAATTGCTGATAGTAGTCTCTTATGGTCCTTTGTATTTCTGTGTTGTCTGTTGTGATCTCTCCATTTTCATTTCTAATTTTCTTGATTTGATTTTTCTCCCTTTGTTTCTTGATGAGTCTAGCTAATGGTTTGTCAATTTTATTTATCCTTTCAAAGAACCAGCTTTTGGCTTTGTTGATATTTGCTATGGTCTCTTTTGTTTCTTTTGCATTTATTTCTTCCCTGATTTTTAAGATTTCTTTCCTTCTACTAACCCCGGAGTTCTTCATTTCTTCCCTTTCTAGTTGCTTTAGGTGTAGAGATAGATTATTTATTTGACTTTTTTCTTGTTTCTTGAGGTATGCCTGTATTGCTATCAACTTTCCCCTTAGTACTGCTTTTATAGTGTCCCACAGGTTCTGGGTTGTTGTGTTTTCATTTTCATTCGTTTCTATGCATATTTTGATTTCTTTTTTGATTTCTTATGTGATTTGTTGGTTATTCAGGCGCGTGTTGTTCAGCCTCCATATGTTGGAATTTAAAAATTTTTTCTCCTGTAATTGAGATGTAATCTTACTGCATTATGGTCAGAAAAGATGCTTGGAATGATTTCAATTTTTTTGAATTTATCAAGACTAGATTTATGGCCCAGGATGTGCCTGGAGAAGGTTCCGTGAGCACATGAGAAAAAGGTGAAATTCATTGTTTTGGGGTGAAGTGTCCTGTAGATATCAATTAGGTCTAACTGGTCTATTGTATCATTTAAAGTTTGTGTTTCCTTGTTAATTTTCTGTTTAGTTGATCTATCCATAGGTGTGAGTGGGGTATTAAAGTCTCCCACTATTATTGTGTTACTGTTAATTTCCCCTTTCATACTTGTTAGCATTTGTCTTACATATTGTGGTGTTCCTGTGTTGGGTGTGTATATATTTATAATTGTTAGATCTTCTTCTGGGATTGATCCTTTGATCATTATGTAGTATCCTTCTTTGTCTCTTCACAGCCTTTGTTTTAGAGTCTATTTTATCTGATATGAGTATTGCTACTTCTGCTTTCTTTTGGTCTCTGTTTGTGTGGAATATCTTTTTCCAGCCCTTCACTTTCAGTCTCTATGTGTCCCTTGTTTTGAGGTGGGTCTCTTGTAGACAACATATATAGGGGTCTTGTTTTTGTATCCATTCAGCCAGTGTTTGTCTTTTGGTTGGGGCATTCAACCCGTTTACATTTAAGGTAATTATTGATAAGTATGATCCCATTGCCATTTACTTTATTGTTTTGGGTTTGGGTTTATACACCCCTTTTGTGTTTCCTGTCTAGAGAATATCCTTTAGCATTTGTTGGAGAGCTGGTTTGGTGGTGCTGAATTCTCTCAGCTTTTGCTTGTCTGTAAAGCTTTTGATTTCTCCTTCATATTTGAATGAAATCCTTGCTGAGTACAGTAATCTGGGCTGTAGGTTATTTTCTTTCATCACTTTCAATATGTCCTGCCATTCCCTCCTGGCCTAAAGAGTTTCTATTGAAAGATCAGCTGTTATCCTTATGGGAATCCCCTTGTGTGTTATTTGTTGTTTTTCCCTTGCTGCTTTTAATATTTGTTCTTTGTGTTTGATCTTTGTTAATTTGATTAGTATGTCTTGGGGTGTTTCGCCTTGGGTTTATCCTTTTGGGGACTCTCTCGGTTTCTTAGACTTGGGTAATTATTTCCTTCCCCATTTTAGGGAAGTTTTCAACTATTATCTCCTCAAGTATTTTTTCATGGTCTTTCTTTTTTTCTTCCTCTGGGACTCCTATAATTCGAATGTTGGAGCATTTCATATTGTCCAGGAGGTCTCTGAGATAGTCCTCATTTCTTTTAATTCATTTTGTTTTTTCCTCTCTGATTATTTCTACCATTCTATCTTCTATTTCACTAATCCTATCTTCTGCCTCCATTATTCTACTATTTGTTGCCTCCAGGGTGTGTCTGATCTCATTTATTGCATTATTCATTATATATTGACTCTTTTTTATTTCTTCTACATCCTTGTTAAACCTTTCTTGCATCTTCTCAATCCTTGTCTCCAGGCCATTTATCTGTCATTCCATTTTGATTTCAAGATTTTGGATCATTTTCACTATCATTATTCGGAATTCTTCATCAGGTAGATTCCCTATCTCTTCCTCTTTTGTTTGGTTTGGTGGGCATTTATCCTGTTCCTTTACCTGCTGGGTATTCCTGTCTCTTCATCTTGTTTATATTGCTGCGTTTGGGGTGGCCTTTCTGAATTCTGGGTTTGTGGAGTTCCGTTGCTGTGGGTGGGGTTGTATCAGTGGCTTGTCAAGGTTTCTTGGTTAGGGAAGCTTGTGTCGGTGTTCTGGTGGGTGGAGCTGGATTTCTTCTCTCTGGAGTGCAATGAAGTGTCCAGTAATGAGTTATGAGATGTCAGTGGTTTTGGAGTAACTTTGAGCTGCCTGTATATTGAAGCTCAGGGCTATGTTCCCGTTTTGCTGGAGAATTTGCGTGGTATGTCTTGCTCTGGAACTTGTTGGCCCTTGGATGGTGCTTGGTTTCCGTGTCGGTATGGAGGTGTTTGATGGACTTCTAGCGATTAATATTCCCTTGAGTCAGGAGTTGTCTGATGTTCTCAGGAATTGGACTTAAGCCTCCTGCTTCTGGTTTTCAGTTTTTACAGTAGTCTCAAGACTTCTCCTTCTATACTACACAATTGATAAAACATCTAGGTTAAAGATGAAAGGTTTCTCCACACTGAGAGACACCCAGAGAGGTTCACAGAGTTACATGGAGAAGAGAAGAGGGAGGGGGGAGTTAAAGGTGACCCAAATGAGATGAGGTGGAATCAAAAGAAGAGAGAGCAAGCTAGCCAGTAATCACTTCCTGGTGTGTGCTCCACAGTCTGGACCGCTCAGAGATGTTCACGGAGTTATACAGAGACGAGGAGAGGGAGGAAGTAGATAGAGGTGGCCAGGAGGATAAAAGAGGGGAATGAAAAGGAGAGAGACAGATCCAGCCAGTAATCAGTTCCCTAAGTGTTCTCCACCATCTGGAACACACAGAGATTCACAGAGTTGGGTAGAGAAGAGAAGGGGGAGGGAGGAGACAGGCGACGTGGTGGTAGAGATAAAGGAGAGTCCAAAGGCGGAGAGAGCAGTCAAGCCAGTAATCTCGCTCTCATGTAAAAATGGGTACTGAAGATTGGGTTTTTGAAGGTACAAAATTGATAACAAATACCAAAAAGCAAAGATTAAAAATCTAGAGTAGAGGTTGGATTTTCAAAAATACAATATTAAAGAAAAGAAGAAAAAAGTCACAAGAATTATTGAAAAAAGAATATATGAAGTTTGCTTTAAAAATAGGGTCTTTTGTTTAAAGTAATAGTAGGTTATAAAAATGAAAATTAAAGGAGAAATAGAGGACTTAAAAATTAAAAAATGTTAAAAAGAAAAGAAAAGAAAAAACAACCAAAAAAAATGATCATAAAAATAGTAAAGATATATCTAGGACTTTTTCTAGTATTGTTGTGGGCAGTGTGGGGTCAGTTCATTTTCCTGTAGTTCCTTGGTCTGGATTATATTTCTCAGATCTATAGGCCTCTTCCTATGTAGTTGGTACTAACAACAAGGTTTTAATCTATTGCACCTGTCACTTCCAAGGCAGCTCCCTCTGTTTTAGCTTCTTCTGTTTGCGAGTCTCTTCAGTGTCCAATCTCCGCCCTGACACAAGAGGGGTGGTGGGGGACACTTTTTTTAGGCTCACTTGTTCAGTTGTGCTGTGGGGAGGGAGGGACGCTGCAAACAAATAACACTGGCGTGTGCTCGCAGTCTCTCAGCCACACTGGGCCTGCCCCTGCTGGCAGCGCACACAGCTCAGGCTCTAGGTTGCTCCGCCAGGAACTGTCTGAGGCCGGTCCTGGGCTGCATGCACCTCCCAGGTCTAAGCCGCTCAGGCTCAGGCACTCAGGTAGTCCTCAGAGGTGCAGACTTGGTTGGGCCTGAGTTTTGTGCCCTTCCCAGGTCCGAGTAGCTCAGGTGTTTGTCGAGCACGGTTGCTGCGACTTATCACCTCTCCCGTCCCTGCTGCTCAGTTTTCTGATGTGTACAACTGGCGCACCTTCTCATGCAGATGATGACTGTCCAGAACCCCGAGAAGTCTTAGTTAGCAAAGAAGCTTGTTTGTAGTCTGGTAGATAATGTCTCTCTAGGGCTGCTATTGCCCCTTTCCGGTCCTTCTGGCTCTGGCTGCCTGTCACCGGAGGGGGATGGTCTGCAGCCAGCTAATTCTGTTCCGTCCTTTGTCTGTGTGCCATCCTGGCATAGTCTTATATTAAAGCTTTTCACGTGGTAGCTACCCCACAGTCTGGATTGCTAGCCCGTTAGTTCGCTCTGGTTACACTCGGGGCATTTGGCCCAATCCTTAAAATGCGATGCAGCCCTCGCTTCCCTGCCCAACCCCTGCTTGCTAGTGGCGGACGCAGGCATCTGCGCTGCTTCTCCCCCTGGGGGAGTTACCGTTGGGCTCGTAATCTGTGGGTTTTATTTATTTATCCTCCCTGTTATGTTGCCCTCAGTGCTTCCAAGGCTCGCCACAGACTCGGCAGTGTTTCCTAGTGTTTAGAAACTTCTCTCTTTTTAAGACTCCCTTCCCGGGACAGAGCTCCCTCCCTCTTTGTCTCTTTGTCTTTTATATTTTTTCCTACCTGTTTTCGAAGACAATGAGCTGCTTTTCTGGGTGCCTGATGTCCTCTGCGGGCATTCAGAAGTTGTATTGTGGAATTTACTCAGCGTTGAAAAATGTTCTTTTGATGAATTTGTGGGGGAGAAAGTGGTCTCCCTGTCCTATTCCTCTGCCATCTTAGGACCACCCCTGGCAGTGGTTTTAAACAAAAACAACCCCCAGAACCCCTTCCCTTTAGCTTCTCAGGGATAACAGGGCTGAGGCACAGTGTGCAGCCTGGTGTGGCCCTGTCCTCAAACCCAAGCCCTTCTGGAGTGGTCCTGTTCTTGCCGCTGGTGTTCCGGGCAGAGGAGGCAGCAGGTCTGATCTCAGAGGGCAGTCTCTGTGAGCCCCAGTGCTGCGGTGCTCTGGCTTTGTAAACCTGTGGGTGTCAAGAGTGTGGTCCACCAACACCACCACTGGAACCTGTTGGGCTTCTGCAAATGCAGGTTCGCAGGTGCCCTTCTCAGTCAGCATTACAAACTGAGGTGAAGTCGCCAAGATCTCACAGGGCTATCTTGCTCAGTGACATTTGGGGGCCTTGCTTACTATTCAGAAAGCTACTGAGGGAATTCTCTGGTGGCCCAGTGGTTAGAACTTTGTCTCAGCACCATGGACCAAGGTTCAGTGTCTGGTCTAAGATCCCACAAGCCTTGCTGCTCAGCCAAAAAAAAAAAAAATTCTATTGATACTCATTGTAAGGTATTTTTCACCCAGCGTGAGATCTGGGCTTCATAAAACAAAAAAACAGTAGCCATTTTAATTAGACAACAAATGCCAGACTGTTTGCAATTAACAATATTAGGGAGTTATTTTAAGAGCTTAAAAATAATTCTCAATAAAAATACACCTTAGGCTTTTTAGTTCCATCCAAAACACATCCATGTGTTTTCAGGATGATCAGCTCTGCCCTGCTAAACATCCTCTCCAGCTCTACTGCAGTTTGTCCAAGTGCTACACTCTGCTCATGCCCAGGCTCACAGCATCTAGGAATTTGGTCTTTTTGGATTGACTGCAAACATGCCATTACCCACAACGACTGAGATCCTGTCTGTGGTTTGTGTGCGGGCCGTGGAGGTGGGGCAGAGCCAGAGCGGCCTGCTGCTCAGGAGGCCGGTGCACACCCAGGCCGTGGTCGACCAGTCTGACATGTACACCCATGTTCTGTTGTTTCACGAGAAGAAGGTAGGGGAGGCTCGCCAGCCACCTTGGGCTTAGGATTCCCAAGGCAGTGATCATACTTGAAGGGAACTGAGGAAAAAGAACTCAGAATG
Organism: Nanger dama; assembly: GCA_917880005.1. Taxonomy (NCBI): domain Eukaryota; kingdom Metazoa; phylum Chordata; class Mammalia; order Artiodactyla; family Bovidae; genus Nanger; species Nanger dama. Next base: position 1,250 of record CAKJTW010000544.1, on the reverse strand, counting down.
TGAGACTGACTGAATGCTCATCATTTGGCCCCTAATACTCAAGCTTAAATATGATCACAGACCTGGGAGAGTCTGGAAGGTGGCTTAGCGGTAAAGAACCCGCCTGCCAGTGCAGGAGATGTCAGAGATGTGCGTTTGATCCCTGGGTCAGGAAGATCTTCTGGCAGAGGGCATGGCAACCCACTCTTCTTGCCTGGAGAATCCCATGGACAGAGAAGCCTGTGGTCTACCATCCATGGGGTCACAGAGGCAGATGGACAAGGAGTCACAGGTGTGCTAACCATTCTATGTGCAGGAGACGCCGCACAAATTCATGATCGCCATGCTCATGGAGTACATCCGCTCCCTGAACCAGTTTCAGATCACAGTACAGGTACCTCTGTGGGCCCACGTTCCAGGGACAGGGAATCATTAGAGTAAAAGCAGCATCACTGTCTTAACTGAGGTGGCTCTCAGTATCCCCCAGGGTCTGCACACCTGGCTCAGAGTGAGTCACCCCCCTCACAGGACCCCGTGTTCTTCAGGGGGATGATCAGTGTCAGATGGAGGTTGGCTTCTTTCACCTGCACATAGACCCCTCCTCTTAGTGGTGGGAACTTCACGTAGAGCAGCCGCGGGCCTCGGCACACGGTGTCTCTGGTCTGGGGTTGAGTGGCATGGCCGTCTGTGTCTCAGCACTACCTGCACAAGCTGGTCATCAGGACACTCGTCCAGCACAGCCTCTTCTCCACGCTGCACCAGTTCCTGCAGTACCACGTCCTCAGCGACTCCAAGCCTTTGGTGAGTGGGGGCCAGGGGGACTCCTGGGGATCCAGTGGCTAAGACTCCACGTTCCTAATGCAGGGGGCCCAGGTTCGATTCCTGGCAGGGTAACCAGACCCTGCTTGCCACAAGGAAGAGCTGGCATGTTGTAACTTAAGATCTGGCATAGCCAGATAAAAACAGCTATGAAAAATACTTTGACCTTCCAACATATGATGAATCCAGTCTGAACCTGTGTGTCTTTCAGGCTTGTCTGCTGCTTTCCCTAGAAAGTTTTTATCCTCCTGCCCATCAGCTGTCCCTGGATATGCTGAAGGTAACTGATACAGCCAACCTTCAAACCTCACAGAAGGCTGTTCCTACTGCTTGCACTGACCCAGCTTTCTACCTTATTTCTAGCGACTTTCCACAGCAAATGATGAAATAGTAGAAGTTCTCCTTTCCAAACACCAAGTGTTAGCTGCCTTAAGGTTCATCCAGGGCATTGG